>CM071868.1:42162256-42181992 GCA_036759665.1 Gynandropsis gynandra
CACTTGACAAATAAGTAGAAAGAGGATGAGACGTACTAGAGGATGACGAGGCATCTTGTGAATGATTCAAAATATTAACGGTGTTGACAACAAAATCTCTTAATCTTGTAGATGGATATTTGGTTCGTTGGCCCCGACCCAATGGTTCCTCATTAGCCACAGACACAGGTTCTTCAACAGGAACATTCGAACCATCGTTTCTCGGAATGTCATCTTCCACAATTTCACTGAAAGTAGGAGCTACAAGAGTAGAACTAGATGTAGAGACTGGAGCATCTGGTGACGCAACGGTGTGAAAAGGGAACTCGTCTTCAAAGAACTTCACATCACGAGAAACAAAGAAAACACGTCGCTCAAGATCAAATAATCTCCAACCACCAAAAAGATAACCCACAAATACGCAACGACGACTACATGAGATAAACTTATCACCACCATCTTGTAGATTGTGGGCATAACAAAGTGATCCAAACACACGGAGATTTGCAAGATCTGGTTTACTTTTATTCAGGATTTCAAATGGTGTTTTGCCGTCAAGAGCCGAGTTCGGAGTATGGTTGATAAGATAACCAGCAGTAAGAATACTTTCTCTCCAGAAGACAATTGGTAATGATTCTTGGAATAACAACGCATGAGCAACATTCAAGATATGTCTATGCTTTCTCTTGGCACGACCGTTTTGCTGTGGAATTCCAACACACGAAGTTTCGTGAAGAATACCCTGATTAGAAAAAAATACGCATACACAAAAACTCAGTTCCATTGTCACTACGAATTCGTTGGACCTTTGTTGAATATTGACGTTCCGCGAGAGCACAGAAACTACGCAAATGTGTAGAAACATCAGACTTGGTTCGCAACAAGTAGAGCCAAATCGCACGAGAGTAATCATCAACTATCGTTAGAAAATAACGAGCGCCAGAATATGAAGTTGTACAATACAGACCCCAAACATCACAGTGAACAAGTTGAAAAATACGAGTAGTCTTGTTACTTCTCAAAGGAAAAACTTCCCGCATCTGTTTAGCACGAAGACATGTGTCACAGACTTTATTCGACATAGTTTTTAAAATAGATTCAAATGCAATGCCAGGAAGCAAAGATAAAACTTGAAAAGCAGGATGTCCCAAACGAGCATGCCACAAATCAATAGAAGTATCACGTGTAGATACATTCGCCGCAGTCACAACACCCATGAAATAGTATAGTTCGTCACGTTGCTCACCCGCTCCAATCAGCGTCCTCGTAGTGCGATCCTAAAGTACACAATACTTAGCAGTGAAGTGAATCACGAGATTCAAATCGACAAGAAGTTGCGATAAAGAGATCAAATTGCAACTTAGGTCAGGTACAAAAAAAACATTGTGCAAGACAAAGTTTCCACAAAGACGAACCGATCCATTTTGTACAACAAATGTATGTCGTCCAATGGGCAAACCAACACAGCAAGCAGGCATGGAAACAACTTTAAATATAATATTCGCACAACCTGTCATATGATTTCCTGCATCCGAGTCCAAAAGCCATGAAACCGATAAGGTCTTACCCGATTTTTGTTCATTCGCACAGAGTTTGTTGGAGAGGACATCAAGAAATTCTTTTAGTTGAGCACTCGAAAATCCATCAAAGTCAATTGGGGTAGACTCTTTATCACGATTAGTCGATGAGTTCTGACGAACTGAGGCAATGTTAGCACGTACTAAATAAGCACCACAACCACGATTAGAAGTCCCACGACCTTTACTAGTACCAACAGAAGTGTTTCGATCACGATGTTCCTGAAACCACTCAGGAAACCCAACCAACTGGAAGCATTTGTCTGACGTATTACCACGACGACCACAATGTGAGCATACAAGAGTCGAATCACGAACTTCATTTTTTGAACGAGACTTGGTATCCGTCTTTACTGCAAATACCATCACATCAGCAGTTTTGTCTTCTGTAGAAGTCAAACCACGAGAATCTTCATCTTGTATGATAAGATTGAAGACCTTCTGAAGTGAAGGCAGTGGATCGAGAGCCAAGAGATTGGAACGAATTGTTCCATATCGAGTGTCATCAAGACCAAGAAGAAACAAGTGAACTCGATCATCTTCTTGTTTCTCCACTAGTTTCGCAGTTAAGTTGCACTTGCAACCACCACAGGTACAACCTTTGCATACACAGCGAGGCAAATGATCACATGAACTTAAGTCTTCCCATAATCGCTTAATTTTGTTGAAATAACAGAGACTGTCATGTTTTTCTGTCGACATGAGAACAAGTCAGCTTTTAAACGGCGAATACGAGGACCATTGGATAATGAATATTGTGCTTTGATGTCGTCCCACAAATCCTTAGCAATTTCAAAATGAGAAACACTCGCACGTATACTCGGAGCAATTGTATTGTGTATCCAAGAAACAATCAATGAATTGTTTGCCCACCAATCCTCCAAATCATCGGAATCTTCACTAGGAGCGGTTCGTAGTTCATGAGCCCAATCAACATAATTATGATCTGTGAGAAGAACTTGAGACAAAATACATCCTGGATTATCACTGGAGGAGAGATCATACGGACTAATCGTGCGACGATTTTTTGAAATAGAATTGGTCTCTTCCGCCATCAATTTTAATCTGATTTTAAAATAAAATCAAACAGTAATACAATATCTCATGAATGTCCGGCAGGAAAACCCAGAAGAGGCGTGGGTGAGGCGATGAACCGACGGCCACAAGACGAAGCGCGGGCGAGGCGATGAACCGACAGCCACAAGACGAAGTGTGGGCGAGGCGATGAACCGACAGCTACAAGACGAAGCGCGGGCGAGGCGATGAACCGACGGCCACAAGATGAAGCGCGGTGAGACACAGGCCACAAGACGAAGCACGGTCGAGCAGACACGAAGCTGGAGGGCAGACGAACACGAACAAGAATCTGAAAATCAATGAGCGAACACGAATCGAGATGGAGCGCACACGAATCTGGAACACAGTAAATGCAATTGACAACAGATGCAATTGACGGCAGATGCAGTAACTGGACAAATCACGAAGAAGGAGAGGCACCGATGCAACGACGAGCCACGGCGGAGGTGACGACGAGTGCACAGCGGAGGCGATGAAACCAGAGAGTCGACGGAGGCGATGAAGTCACTGAATTCACCGACTGAAAACCAACTTGGTTTCCAACCGAAGAAATGAGTAAATCTGGAAAACACTTCCAGACTTGGAACAAATAAGTGGAAAAACACTTACTTCTAGAGATTTAAAAGAGAACCTGGAACAATAATTTGGAAAATATTTCCAGAGATATAACAATAACAATAAATTTTCCTCTTTTTTATATGTAACCAGATCCCTTTTTCTTAATTTTAATCATGCTCTAATACCATGAAAATATTTGAAAAATTCAAGTGTTAATTTATTAATCAAACTCTTCAAATATATATACAGATAAATTATTACTAATTTTCTAATTATTTCTCTACAAAATTTAACAACTATAACAATATCTCCTATTAAATTCCTTTACTCAATATTTGCGTCGAATAAACATTGAAATCATATTTTCAGTATAAATTATATTTGCCTATATACGTGTTTTTTAAGCGCTTTATTTTTATATATAAACTATAAAAAAATATTGATGTGATATCTGAATATTAAACAAATAAACGTCAAAATTACGGATGTGAAAAATAAAAATACAATCATAATGCTTGGATATTATACAACATGGTAACATAATATTTATATTACAAGTATGCATACCCTACAAATTTGTCATGACGGTAAATAATAAAATCTGGAGATTTATAATATGATTATTTTTCAAATTTTTTAATAACCAACGTTAATTTGATTGATTATAGGACTATCATAATGGTTCAATAAATTTATCAACAAATCTTGATAGGCAGATCGACCAAGTCAAAGGCTGCGGGCGCCGAGTATCATTACTAATTATTATTTAACTGACTATTTTAAAATGCAATATATTATCTATTTACCAAAAACTTAATCATATATATGTATATATATTAGTTGTGTAGTATAACAAGGTAAAATAAAAATAAATTTTTTTAAAGAATTTGGAGATTTATTAAAAATGCAACATGCTTGTGATATGGTTGAGGTCCTCTTCCATATTATATATTTTCCTTAAAAAAACAAATTATAAATTTTTATTTTATAATTCAATCAAAACTTACCAAAAGTTTAAAATCTATAAAAAATATTACATTCGGTTTACTTTCAAACATGATGTGTATATATATATATATATATATATATATATGAAGTACATTATTGGTACATGATGGTAGTGGAACTACTTATTGTGCCCCCTTAACCTCTCAAATCCCGACCCTATTTTACTTCTTTTATGATGTAGTGAATAATTATTATTTCTTTTTGTATTTATATATTTTTCTATAAGTTTTTAGTTTGGGTTTTGAGGTTTAAATTTAATAATCACATCTTTTAGTCTTAAATATGCCAATGGTTGTTATTATTTTCTATTAATTTTAAAATTAATATAATTGAGTTTTTAATATTTAATTTTGTTTTTTTCGGTATTCTTACAGCGTATTTACTATAATGCCCCTATTCATTCATCAAAGAGCTCCCTAGCAATGGCTTCCCCAACCCTATTCTCCATTATATCTTCTGAAAACAACTTTAAACACTCTCTTTCATAAAAAAGTTCAAAAAAAAAAATCATAAACCCTAAATCATATGCATATATACGTCTTGTTCGAGCAAAAAGAGGGAAGCTTTTTTTTTTTGAGAAATGGATTCTGCTAATAGCAGTAGTATGCAAACCTCAAGCGGCGGAGACGAAGAGTACGATTCACGCGCCGATCAATCTTTCACTACTTTCCTCGACCACCACCACCAACTCGTCGGAGTTCCGCCGCCTCCTCCTCCGCAGAACCACAACCACCACGACCAGCTCCACTTCGACAACCCTATCTTATCTAACTACTTCGAAAATAATCCCTTATCGTCATCGTCGTCTTCTTACACTTTCTTGACCCGAAATCAATCATCAGGACCCGACCCGACCACTTCTCAACCCAACTTCCCTGCCACGTCATCACTTATTTGCCCTCCTCCTCCTCTTCCGCAGATCCATCACAGCACCGTCAACGTCAAAGATCAAGAGCGTCAAGAAGAGCACCGACGACGGTTCTGACGACGGACACTTCGAATTTCAGAGCAATGGTTCAAGAATTCACCGGAATCCCATCACCTCCTTTGTTCACCAACAATATCGTTAACACAAGACTCAACACCTTCCTCGGCTTATCTCCATCTCCGTCGTCGTCATCATCGTCGTCGGCGGCGGCGTCGGCGGCTTCTCACAACTTCTTGTTACGACCATTTGTTCAAAAACTCATCCCGACATCTTCTTCCTCCGACTCTGTCTCTATCTTGAGAACATCCATCAACAATAATCAGCTTCATCATGGATCTTCTTCTAGTGATATTTTCCAGAATCTTCATTTACAGTCTCTTCTTCAAGTTCCGGCATCGATCCTAAACCCTAGAAGTGATCACCATAACGATATTCTGAAAACGAATGTTTTCACGGAGGAGTTTGGTCTTGGTGGATTACAGGGTACAGCTCCTCCATCGACGTCGATGAACAGAGACGGTGAAAAAGGAGATTATGCTAATTGTGATAATCTTAATGATAATCCTCTGAGATTAAATGCTGAAAACAAAGACAATAACAGAATGGAGAATCCGAATGAAGGTACGGTCGAATCTTGGTTATGTTCTTCATCTGACCAGAGAACATGAAAAACCAAAATATAAATCTCTTTCGAAGCTAATCAACTTATAACATCATCACATATATGTGATATATATATATATGCATATATATATGTGATTATGAACTCGGAAAAAATTTGATCGTGCATGATGAGAGGGGCGATATAGGGATGAGTACACATTCTTTTTTTTTATTTTTTTTGTATGGATCTGAACTACACTTTCACATGTTGTAGTTTTTGTTCTTGATTAAAATGTTTGCTAATATTTTTTTATTCTTTCATAAATTGGTGTTGGTGAGTATTAGTTAGCAGTTGGGTTTAATTCAAATCAAGAATTATAACATATTTGATCAAATGTGGTTTTTACAGTCTAGTTAATATGTATATATAGACTATTACGTATGTAGACATATATGCTTGAAAGACGCATGCATGGTAAGGGTAAAAAAATGTATGAAGTTTATATGAAAGAATTAGGGTTTAGAAAAAGGTGATTTTCTCGAGAAATGTTTTTTTTTCATGTAAAATATATTTATTGCATCAATCAAATGAAATGGAATATCATATGCCCGTACAATTAAATTTTTCATGATTATAAAAATGTTAATTTTATAAAGGGGGGCCTAAAAATTATCGAGTGAATGGTGGCGAAATTTAGGGAATCTTCGGCGGCCGCCTATCTCCCAATCTGAATTTTTTGAATTTTTTGAAATAAATTAGTATTGAAAACATGTGCATTGTCTTTCTTACGTATTCTTCACAACAACGACAATGATATTATTATTATTATTGTTATAATTATTGTTTATTAAAAAGTATGAACCGTGGCATATAAATAAGTGCAATTATTTTCTAATCGTCTCCATTTTCCATAAAAATTGCTCAAACGGAAAAAAACGAACTAATGTTCCTTGGATATAAGGTTATAGCATTTATATAATAAACATTTCAATATAGGGGAATATGTGAAATTTATCTTTTTGAATTATAGTTGTCTAATGAAAAGAAGACAAATTACAAAATGTAGTTATATTTTTCAAATGTTGTAATTGTTTTGTAGGGGGAGAATTGTGTGAGAATTTCAAAATTTTTAAATAAAATATATTAAATTTTTAATTATCAAACAATAAATAGGTTTTTTTATATGGTATGATGTCATATTCTTTTCACGCCAATTAAGATATATATATATTCTATATATAAATTTTTTTTTATAAGGATAAACTCTTGAAACTAGTTTAATGGATGGATTAAAAATCAAATTCATTTGATACTTTTTCAAATTGAGATATTTTATGATAAAAAATGATTTACAAATTTTGTATATATTATCACATGTGCTTGATATCGAAATGCATTACCATGTCATTTGTATTTGGTGACCTACTTTGGCGATGGAGCTTTACAACAGGAAATGAGCCACTACCAACATTTTATTTCACATGAAAATATTAACCATTTATTTTTATATTTAATACAAAATAAATTAATTCAATTTAAGAATACATGATCTCATATGTACTTTTTTCATATACGATTGAATTTTCATTTTGAAAAGGATGATCACAAAAAAACTCCAATTAATATATATATATATATATATATAACCCGTTCAAAGACCCATAAATTCATAAATATACAAACAATTTAAAATCCAGGAAAAATAAAAAGGAAATACAAAAAGGCACATAGATGGCCATGATTGGAAATGTGATGCGTCGAGAAAGTTCTTAATCTTTTTTATTCAATTTACTAATTAATTGATACATATATATCCACTTTCTATCTACTCACTTTTTCATTAATTTGATTCCAACCGTTTAATTAAAAAGATAAAAGAAAAGAATGATGGAAAGCGAAAATCTTTTAGTTTCAAATCTAACATCAAAGCTTTTATTTCGTCTTATGATTCGATGACACAAATCTTATGCTTGTTTTTTGTAAAAATTTAATAATATGATTCGCCATGTGATTTTGTAAGACACGCTAAAAGCAATACCATAATTATTGATAATTTAAATACTTTCATAAATATAATATAGTAATTATGGATATAGATACACAATATATTCCAATAGAATGATCCCATCTTTTATAACGAGGATATATTCCAAAAATTATGAAATTTATATTAAATTTAAAATAATGATGATATTTTAGTTATATCTAATTATTATTCGTGTGTCAACATATTATATATATATATATATATATTATCAAATATGAGTTTGGATCTAACTAGTCCTAAAAATTAGTTGAAAAATTCATGTCTTACCCGATATAAAACAACTTATCATAACACTCCCTTCACGTCTAGACTCGTTCTTAGAGTGTGGACATCATAATCGGAACCTAAAATCAATATATTCAAATAGAGACAAATCAGACTCTGATACCATGTCAAATATGGATTTGGGTTTAACTAATCTTAAAAACTAATTCAATAATTTAGAGTTATTCAACACCATATGTATATGAGACCAAAATTTATGTGCTGCCTAATATGAAACAATTTATCATAATATATATATTTATATATATTTATATTTGGAATGTTCAATTTATGATTTTTTTGTAATATGATGTATTTTTTTTAATTTTAAAATTTTGATATGATCTTAGTTTACCGGGAATAAAAGATGATGTGATGATGATGACCAATAACCATGATGATGACCAATGGCCATGGTGATGGTGGCCCATTGTCAGGCCACATGAAATTTAGCTATTGTAGCAATGATGGGTCTTCCAATGTGACCAATGCCTACATCAAATCTTGTTGGAATCTCATTGGTCCATGTCCTAATCGCTTGAACACTCTAATTTATCTATAATAGTATCTTGATTATCCTAATTAATTATTCCAAAAAATCTTATTATAAAGTTCTCGAATGAAATTAATCATAACCATTAATTCATGGGAAGGAATTCGATGAGATGATTATAGAGAAGCAGTTGAAGAGATATTGGATTTTGTTCGTCTAAGGTATTAGAGTAAATTATTCGGAAGGGATTCACATAATAAATTAAATTCTACATATATATTTTTTTTGTCAATTATCCATTGTGAAAACTATAATTCATATTTTAAAATTATATATAATCATTTATATTTTTTTATTTGATCTCTTAACAAATAAAAAATCACCAAATACTATCTACACATAGTATTGTTACAATTATACTAGGTATATACCCGCGCGATGCGCGGGAAGGTATAAAATTATAACTTTTAAAATGTATATAAATATAATTAGTTCAATAAAGAAGTTAAAAACATGTTAATGGTCGTATATGACAAAGTATTGAATGAAATGCATTACAGTAGAAATGAGTGAATATGAGTAACAATTTTATTCGTAAATCATGTTATTAGGAGAAATGTTATATTACCGATATTTTAATAATAATGCAATATTGTAAATGGTGGTCCATGAATGATTTTTGTGATGACATGGTTATGAGCGATTGTTGGGTGAATTATTTATTGAGATATAAGATACGCAATCAGTTGAGTGATGTCATTCTTGATAACTGCTAGTGGCTGAAAACCGGTTTGGGAAGATACATTCCAATTTGTTTTAAACTTTAGCCTTGACTTTTATTCATAGTCATTGCATAGCATAAACGGATGGAGAATTTTCGTCTTCTCGTCTTCTGTGTAAATGAGAGACTTGAATCACTGTGCGACAAAATGTTTCTTGGTATAAAGATTTTATTACCATCTTTTTGATGATTTCAAGGTGTTTTTCCGTGGGATAACTGAAAATATTTGTATCATGTCAAAGAGATGTTCTTTACAAATAAAATGACAAAATTCAGAAAGATGTAGAATCGAAATAATTGCATCATGCCTTCAATATTCATTCTTGGCCAATGTTTTATATATTGTTCTATGTGCTTTATATTGTAAGGATACAATGCATATTATCTAACCATACATAAACAGAAAACATGTAAATTACATCGTTGCTGTAATCACATAAAAATTTTTGGTTTCCGCCAAATTGTTGCAACATTCTTACTTATCATCAATGAAATAAATCTTGGAACTACTCTTAGAAACATTATTGCTCTTGGTCAGATTTTTTAATTCGCTTTCTCACTATAGTAGGTTTTGAACCCACGAACAAACAAACCTATTTTAATCGAACTCGATTAATGTAGTATCAACCAAAAGAAAACATCCAAATAGTTATCAAACAAACAATGTCCGACTTTGGATATGGTGCCCCTCTGACCTCCAACTTCTCGAATGTATAGTTTTAATCTCTCTCTTTCTCTTTGTCATTTATATCTCGAGAACTCCTCAAGTTGTTCCTTCCAATTACGAAGACCGTTCCTCCACTGGCAACTCCTGTAATCTCCGTAGAGAGTCCCATTCTCAGATTTGGACACTTTAGAGTGTTGCATGTTCTGGACCAATTTGACCAATCTATTTGTCCCATCTGAGCCTAGCTTGCACGCAATCACCTGGTACATAGCTCCCCAAGACCAATTATATGTTCTTCTGAAGGAGCAGCAATCAACAATGCTTTGAAATCTTGAACATATAACTCATAATGTAAAAACCGTATCTTTGGAAAGACACTAAACATCCTAGGCTACAATCTCCATCATTGAGATCAATATGATCTATACTTTTTCTATACAAAGCTAGCTAACCCGAATGCGGAAATTCTCATAAATTGGATGTCTTAAGGGTGCCCTTATTTAATAGGTGGTTCCCTGTTTATGGTTCTGACTGAATCTTCGTGATTTAGAAAGTGGAAAAATGACATATTCAATACAGGAAACTCTATTTGATGGTAAACTGAGAAGAAAGTGAACTAACATCACATAGAATTCAAATATAGGCTTACATGCAAATATTTCGTTGCAGCATCTTTGTATCTTCCTTGGCTATGAAGCTCATTTCCCTGCCAGAAAATAAAAGAAAGTGTACAAGTACAAACATCAATCTCTTGATGATAAAATACCTGACATTTCAGCATAGCCGCTATCTCTTCAGGTGAAGCTTTCGCCATCTTCTCCCTATCTCAGCCATCTCCTCAGGGCGTTTATGCTTCAGCTGTTCTGCAGCTTGTCTCAAGTCTTCAGGCCTCATATTCTTCATACTATCAGTTGCCATTCTCATCAAGTCTGGGTTAGACATCATCTGTAACACCAAAGCAATAAAATTACTCATAATATAAAAGGACTCCATAATCCGTTTATGCTGTCATAGTTCTACATTGTCTTAGTTAACAAGCTGGGGAAAAAAATTCCCCGAACCTCCTAATTTTCCATTTGTTTGCTAAGAGACACAAGCACATTTCATGGTCATCGAATTCCAGGGGATCTCTGAAACACATTCAGCTCATGGTAAAGTAAGAAAATATCGCCTCTAGTTTCCCAACCGAAATTATGAAGTGCTTTCGACAGGAGAGACGAGACAAAACGCAGAAAGTGATGAAAGCATATTGCATTTTGAAAACGAATTGGATTCTCCTGGTTGATGAATTGCGGGCAAAAGCATCAAATTGGAAATATTCTTCAGTTCTAATTATCATGGTCAAGGAAACATGACCTCATAATCACAATCACATGAAACAAAATCGAAAAAACAAATCTACCTAACTTGCAAATAATTAAACTTCACGATCTAACAATAACATTTAACGCTTCAGATGCGAGAAATTCAGATGAAGAGACCTGTTGTTGGATCCTAGAGAAATGAGCAGGCGACATACGGCTCATCTGTTCCTGAGCAAGCCGAATGATCTCAGGATCCATCATCCCGTTAAACATCCTTTCTCGAGGCTTCTACAGGAAATTATCCACGAATCCAACCTCAACCCAGGAAAATATGGATTCTGAATCGAGCGCAACCGCAACCGAGCGCTTTTTAGGCCGTGTAATTATTCCCTTTTCAGAGAACGGCGATTTGTAGCCATGTTAAGGAGGAAATGTTGCATTACCTTATGATATAGAAAATGTTGCATTACCTTATGATCTATTTGTTCTTGCAATGAAAATAGCCTCCCAGACTCCGAGTCCTTCCATTGTAAAAAAAAAAGAATAAATGCTAGCGGTGGTTCATCAAAACCACGTGAAAGAGTTCAAAAAAACCATGAAGTAAAAATCACAATTTTATTCATGTTAAAAACACGCTTCACCAGCTCACACTCCTTGGCCTCTCCCTCGATTCTCAAAATCCATAACGCATCAAGACAATTGTATAGAAATTCCTCTTTATCTCTATTAGATTAGCAGTATACTACTAAGAGATATTAACAACGTAATATACGTAAGTGAAAAAATGCTACATGGTATAGCCGTAGGGAAATGTGATTACCTTGCTCGTATGAGATTCGTGTCCAATAGCTACTCAGAAAAAATAGAAACCAGATCCATTAGAGAGGAGAAGCAAAATAACTCATGACTTAATGATCTCATGGAGCCACAAAACCAAACCCACAGCTTGAAGAGCTCACAGGCCATACCAGTTATAGAAGCATTTCCATCAAGAAACTCAAACAAAAACTCCACGAAATCCTTGTAAAAAGAAGCAACACCTGAGAATGACGACTCACATATGAAGGTGACTATCAAAGAATGTGCATCTAACCTATTTAAACAATAAACAAATTTGCACTAATTAAGCATAACATGATTGAAACCTGGATTTCCTGTGATAAAAAATACATGAAACGAAGGATCATCAGCCTGAACTTCTAGAAACTCGATTGTTAAACTTGATGACGGAAAAAAAGATCGATAAAAAATCCAACCCACCCATTGAAAGAATCTGAAATTCATAAAATATGGAACTATACCCGTAAACGTTGCACAATCTGTCATCCAATCACACAAGCACTTAAAAAATATGCATCTTACAGAGCGTCAACGAAATCAGAACGTGAATGAATGAGTTTCATGTCAGAATGTGTACCATCCCGTAATCGGTGATGATCATCCATATGTATTCTGATGACGTTGCATCGTACCTGAGATCCAAAGGGAAAATATGAGATGGAGGAGATGAGTTTCTATAACTATCTTAGAGGGATCATATCGTGGTAAAGCTTTACATTAGATTAAAAAGTTGAAGCTTTTCTTCCTTGTTATTCCTATCCTTTACATAATTTACGTCGGGTCTTCCTCCGACGTTCACTATGGCATCTGGATCGCCTATGAAAGAACACAAGGCATGCTCTATGTTATCGTCTCAACCAAAGCAAAGAAAAAGTGGTGTGGAATAAGAGAGCGATACCTAATTCGTTGGAACAAATGGAATCCAGCAAGACTCTTTCTTGGAATTTGCATGCTTCACAGCACACAATGACTGGAACACTGAAAGCTTGTGCGACCATTGCAACAGAGGCATTGCCGACCCCTGGAGTAGAGAGTTCCATTGGAGAAGACTGTACAAGCCCCAGGAAAAACCCGCGTAACCTCGCCCATGATGTAGGAAACAACGTTAATGTGAGTATATGTGCAGCTGAGGCCTTTAGTCACCAGATTGCGTAACAGCTTTTTCCATTCATGGTTAGGGTGAGAATCCACAACTCGGAATCTTTTTCCTGTTTCATGGGTATACAAGAGAATCATCTCGATCACGCATGAGAAATCGTATGTGAGAAGAACATCCCCTTCCCTGATTTTCGTCACAGCATGCTGCACGATTACCTTGTATGCAAGAATTATCTTCTCGTTTATGTACCGACGAATGTTAGAGCAGAGGGAAGCTTTTGCCTCTGATTCTGATAGGTTTACAGGTAATCTCCAGCAAATTTCCAGCATCCATGATTTCAGCCACGCGAGTCGACCTATAAACCTTGATTCGTTTCATGAAGCCGTAAAATTCCAAGAAACAAACACATCGGTCAAATAAACGACGATCAAACCAATTTAAACGGAGAACCATAGAAAACAAAGACATCATAGGAGCATCATCATCACCAAAATAGATAATGCAAGATGCAGTGCAGATGGTAGCATATATCAATTAAAGACGGCAACACCATCAGAGACGGCGGCAGTGCAGTCTGCTCCATCTCCGGCGCCAATACACCATCATCGCCCGAAACCTCCACCATATCCGATTTGATCCCTTATTTTCCTCACGAACACATCCAAATCCTTCAGGATCCAAATGATAGGTTCCCAAAACCCAGCAAGGCGAGATATACAGAACACCTATACGCATCTAATATATCGATACAGAGATACATACACAATATAGAGAGAGTAGCACCGAGCTAAATAGTGCGAATTCGTAGAACGATAAATAAACAATGCGGCGAGGAGCAGACCGTACGGTCTATCTGGGTTCCCGACGTAGATCTCTTTCACGTATTCCTTCTTCGCGAACAATCCTGTGAATATTATCCCCCACGCTGCGCAACCCCTGTGTAGCTGAGCCGCCTCCGGTGGATCGTCGAGTTTGAATCTCATCACCAGCTTGTTGAATCCCATGAGAACCTAAGCGGCGATGAAGCCGCAAATAACGGCGACCATGGGTCTCCGAAGCGGGTTCCAAATGCTCTCTGGTTCTCAAATCAGAGTCCGACAGGCATATCCACACACGTGCATATATATATATATAGAGATGAAACTAACCTAGAGAGAGAAAGCTTCAGAACTATTTGGGGTTTCCACGGAAAGAGAAGGAGAGAGAGTATGCGTGGGAGGTTTCAATGGTGTTACGATTTGAGAGCTAATAGAACCCCTTGAACGGAATTTCTAGATGCCGAGGTGTCGATTTGAATAGCCGGAATGAAGAGAAACGAAGGCCATTCGGCCGGATTGGAAGAGGAGATCGACAGCGGCGAGAGAGTTGGCTTGGAGGGATGAAAAAGACCATGGCATGCAGAAGATAAGGTGAAATGAAACGCCCAGGAGATGAAGAGGCAAAATGCAGTAAATTTGAAGAGAGAGTGGGTAGATTCACGGAGTTGTGGGGAGAGGAAGAGAGAGGAAGATTCGAAGAGGTGACGTGGAAGGCTGTGGGACGAGAATGTATGAGAGAGCAGCAAAAGTACATACTTTTAATATATAGATTTTTAATTAATGATACAAAGATAATTTTAATGTAGATTAATTTAAATAATTACACATATACACAAATAATACATGTTTGACCTCAAATTTCTAAGACTATCCAACAAAATATCGAGGCGTATAAATATATAAAATCACATAGTCGGACCATTAACCTCACTGCACTACGTTATAATTTTTCTTTTTATAGTTTATAATTATAAAACTAACATGTCAATTGAAACTATTTCACATATGGTGTATATTTTCCTTATTTTTGTTTATTTAAACTATTATATATATACGTGAATGGCAAAAGTTGAAGCTCTTTATATAAATATAAATATAGAACTACTCTATTAAGAAAACTACAACGGAAAAATCTTTGGATCAAAGCCAAATGGAATGTTTTTGGAGTCCATTTTTTTATTTTTTTGTATGAATTTATATTAATGGAGTTTTCTCATTTACATGGCTTAATTAATAAGAGAGCAAGAAACCGACGATAGACGTTTGAAGTAAAATTTAATTTCCTAATTACAAAACCTAAAAACATAATAAATGGAAATTATAAAAACAACAAACAAAAATTACAGTTTCAAATAACCTCAAAGCCAAACAAAAACCCACATAAGTATAAATAGAAACTCATTTCTCTAATTACCATAAAATTAAAAAAAAAATGAATCCCTCAACCATTTTCGCCATCGTCTTCACCGCGATGGTCACCTTTTGCAGCGGCTCATTGGCAGAGATAAACCCTTACGAGTTTTGTATAAAAAGAAACATGGCCGAGTCGTTAGCACCACAACCAGTTTTCAGGCTGGACGTCATTAGGTATGATTCAGACGTTATTAAAAAAGATTAACATGAAGAATTAACCAATAATTTTTATATTGGATGTCATTAGGTATGATTTAGACGTTATTAAAAAAGATTAATATGAAGAATTAACCAATAATTTTTATATCGGATGTCATTAGGTATGATCCAGACGAATTATTTTGTAAAGACGTGGGACGTGAAGTGATGATTTATATGAAATTACATGGAAAATTCCCACGCGATTACATCGAGACTCTTTGTAAAATTCTTGGAGGGGACAATGAAAAAGTGAAGACTTATGTTTTGAAGAATTGGTTTCGAGTTCCTAAATTCATGGAAGATTTCTCTTGTGCTTCTTTTTAATACTTATATATTTTAACAATGTAATTCATTAATTATCATTATGATAACTAATACATATTATCCTTTTTTATGGTTTATTATTTTCGTTTTATCTTCTTCCAAGTTTTTTTAATTACTATTCTCTTATATTGTTATGGACCATATATTTTCAAAATAAGTAGAAAACATGGTATATCACATTAGGTGAATATCCGTCATGAATTCCATGAATATGAATTTCAAATCGAGGGGGCAATACAATTTCAATGTGATATATTTATTTTGGAAATGAATGTGCGTGATGACGCTTTTTAATTAGATATATATATATGTTATATATTAGTTTATCGCGTAAAAAAATGAGATTGAGATACAATTTGAAAAAAAACATTAAAACTTATAAAATATACACACTACTAGAAAATTCAAGATTTGGGACGGAATTTAGGGAATGATATTTCTGTCCTTAAATTTAGGGACGAATTATACACGTATTAAGGATAGATAGTGAAATCCGTCCCGAATCCGTCCCCAAATTTGCGTACCGAATCCGTCCCTAATTGGTCTGGAAAATGGTTTTCAAACGTTTCCCGAACGGATTTTATCGGTCCGTAAATGAACGTTTCTAATTAATTTCTTTTCGAAATTCATCCGAAATTCCGGACGAGTTTAATTGTCCTTAAAGCGTCTCTACTTTTTTTTAAAAAAAAATTCTGGGCGGATTTTTCCCTCAAGAAAATTTAAAAAAAAATTAAAAATTTCAAACGGAGAATTCCGTCTGGAAATAATTTTTGAAAATCAGAAAAAAATTTCGGACGGATATATTTTTCCTTCTGGATTTTTTTTCAAAAAAATAAAAAATAAAAGAATAATTAAAAATAGATAAACTATCATCTATCGCGTCCGTCACCACCTCTTCTTCTCCCGCCTTCGTCGTCGCCTCCTCATCAACCACCGTCGTTGTCTCTGCCTCCGTCGCTACCGCCATTGCCACCTCCCCGCCTCCGTCGCCTCCACCACCGCCATCGCCTCCACCTCCGCCATCGTCGTCTCGCATTCCTTCTTCTCTACTTCACTTTCTCTTTCTTCATTCTCTTCTTCTTTCTCTCTTCTTATTCCTTCCGACTGAATTTATAAACTTAGATTTCCGGACGGATTAAAATAATCTGTTCCTAATCCATCCCTAATTTCGCACAAATTAAAATAATTCGTCCCTAGTTCCAAACAGATTAAACAAATTTGTCCCTAATTCCAGACGGGTTAAATAAATCCGTCCCTAATTTCGGATGGATCACGACGATTTTTTTATTTTTTGTTATTTTATTATTTTTAAAATTTTAATTTTTAATTTTTAATTTTATTTGTAAAAAAATTCCGGACGGTTAAATGTTCGTAAGGAAATTTTTCGGAAAAAAATAAAAAGTTATTTCTTATTTTTTTCTAATAGGATTATTATTTTTGAATAAAAAATTAATTTTAATAAAAAATAAATATATTTTTTGAAACATTTATGGACGAAAACCACACCGCCCGAAAATGTTTTTTACAAATTAAAAAGAATAAAAAATCAATATATATTTTTATATAAAAAATAGTTTTTTATATAAAAAAATTTAAAATTATTTTTCAAAAATATCTAGACGGATATATTTTTCTATCCGGAATTTTTTTTCAAAAAAATTTTAAAAATGGAAAAATAAAAAAGTAAAATAATTCCGGACAGATACGAAAATCAGTCCTTAATTTCCGGACGGATTTTTTGAAAAAAATTAAAAAAAGTGATTAAAAACTAATAAAAAATAGAATAATTTTTTAAAAATAAAAAACTCGTCCCTAATCCGTCCGTAATTTTGAGACTGATTGGTGATAGTCCTTGATCCATCCAAAAACAGGGACTGAAAGAATTTCGTTTGTAAATTACCGACAGATTAAAATCCGTCCGGAATTTAAGGACGAACCAAAATTTTCGTCTGTAATATAGGGACGGATCAAAATCCGTCCGGAAATTCCGTCTCTAAATTAAAAATTTCTAATAATTTATGTAGAATTTAACATTTTATTAAATATCAACTCAAGAACTATATAATGATATTTCTGCTATTAAATCTTTTTTAGTATAGTCATTTCCAAACAGTACATCGCACCAATTATCGTGAAAAATATATTAACTTTTAATATATTTTAGGGAGAAATTCAGTAAAATAGAATTTCTTTCATGTAGTAAAATCTACCAGAAAATATTCATTTTAAAAAAATATTATTTTGAATATTTTTTTCACCAAAAAAGATAGGTCTAACTTTAATCCAAATCTTATTTTTTCTTGATATTTTCTTTTTATCTTATTCGCCTTTAAATTATCATTATTAATCTTATCCCATGAACTTTAAATCTTTGTCCTATTTCTCCATTTATTTATGTTAGTTAATTTTTCTGTTAATTTTTTAAAAAATAATCTATTTCCTCCAAACAATATAATTTCTAGCATATTCCTCCGAATATATAAACTTTAACATATTCTCCCTAACTATATAATTTCTAACCTATTCTCCCAAACTATATTACTTATAACATATTTTTTCGGACTATTAACTTCTAGCTTATTAGCAATGTTCAAGAAATCGGCCTAGGCGGCGCCTAGGCACTGGGCGGTGGCCGGCCGCCCCGATTTCTTGCTAGTCAGCCACTTTGCGATTCCTCCTGCCCGTCATCGTCGTCAGTTCCCGCTGCCTCCACCCCGTCGTCGTCGTCCGTCCCCGGTTGTCTCCTGCCCGTTGTCGTCTTTCGTCCCCGGTTGCCTTCTGCCCGTCGTCGTCTGTCCCCGATTTCGGTATAAACATTCGACGGTCCTTAAGATTTGTGAGTCCTTATGCTGCTTATGTGAGAAGGAACTTTAATGGAAAGCCCAAATATTTGTTTTCTCAAATCACAGACTGTCCTGACGAGCATAGTTTTTTTGAAACGCAATGTAACATCTTCTTTGTTTAGGTTATGGCATCTTCAACTTTGGCTTGCTGGTTTGTTTGCATTGAAACATCATGCTACTGGTTTGTTTGCATTGTAACTTTGGCTTTTTTGTAATTTAGGTTATGACATCATTGTAACATCTTTGTTTAGGTTATGGCATCTTCTTCGGCTTCAAATTCTACTTCTACACCTGCAACTCAATCCTCAACATTGCAAAGAAAATCAAATGATGTCGGATGGGAATTCGGTATGTTAGTCAACTCGAATAATTTGGATAAAATTCAGTGCAAGTTATGTGGAAAGGTTGTTTCGGGTGGAATTTATAGGTTGAAATAACATGTAGCAAAAGTGCAGGGAAACGTTTCTGCATGTTTTAAAGCAACAACTGAGCAACAAGAAAAGTGTATGTTAGCCATAAAAGAAGGACAAGAAAAGAAGAAACAACGACTAGTGAAAGATAGGAGTATTCATCAGTCAGTGACGATTGATGATCAAAATGAAGAAGAAGAGTTAGATATTGAAGGGTTGGAGAAAAAGAAGCCTCGTGTATTAGGTCTTATTGATAGATATGCTATGTTTAATGTGGAATCTTCTACAAGTTTAGGATCGACATTGAAGCAAAAAAAAAAACATTCAAGATGCTTTTGCTAAAGAGAGGTTGAACAAGGTTCATGAATATATTGCTAGATGGATTTACACTCATGGTATTGCTTTTAATGCGATTGAAAATGATGAGTTCAAGATGTTGGTAGAGGCGATTGGATTATATGGACCCGGTGTTACACCACCAAGTCAATACCAACTAAGAGA
>CM071868.1:42182359-42216358 GCA_036759665.1 Gynandropsis gynandra
TGGACATCTTGTGCAACTCATACGATAAATTTGATGTTGGAGAGTATTGCAAAGCTTGATAAGATAAAGGATACGATAGAAAGGGCTAAGGCGTTTACAATTTTTATTTATGCTCACCACAAGACTTTATCGATGATGAGGAATTATACTAAGAAGAGAGATATTGTGAGTCCTGGGGTTACTAGATTTGTATCAGCTTATCTTAGTTTACAAAGTTTAGATGCTAAACAAGAAGGATTGAAGATGATGTTTGCTAGTAAAGAATGTGCAGATTGCAAATGGTTAGAGCATCCTAAGGGGAAAGCGGCATATACCACGATGATGAGTTTCTCGTTTTGGAATGATGTAACGTTGTGTTTGAAAGTATTTGCACCTTTGGTTAGAGTGCTTCGATTAGTTGATGGAGATGTAAAACCATCAGTGGGGTTTTTGTATGGAGAGTTGCAAATAACAAAACAGGAGATATGTGCGGCATATAAAAATATCGAGAAGAATTATAAGCCGATTGTTAACATCATCGATGAAAGGATAAAATGAAAGCTTGATAGTCCTCTACATTTGGTGGCATATTTTTTTAATCCTTATTACACTTATAAGGATTCGAATATTCAATCGGATGACAATTTGGTAGATCCTATGTTTAAGTGTTTGGAAGCTTTTTTCTCAAATGATTTTGATGCTCAATGTTCGGTTCTTAATGCCGAACTTCCAAAGTACAAAAAAAAGAAGAAGGTAACTTTGGAAAACCACATGCCATCAAAGGATGCGAGAAAAATGAACAAAGTTATGGTCCATGTTTGTTTTCCAACATTTAATATATCCATTCATTCTTGTAAATTATATATAATGTTTTAACTTTATTTTTTACATTGTAGTCGATTGGTGGGATCTTTACGGAATGAGCACACCTAATTTGAGAAAAATGACGATGCGGATTCTATCTTTAACAACTAGTTTCATCAGGCTGTGAACGAAATTGGAATACTTTTGAAGGAGTAAGTGATTAACATAAATAATCTTTTTATTTTTCGTTATAGTTCTATGAATAATCATTTATGGTCTTATGTAGGTATATACGAAAAACGAAACCGGTTTGATACCAAAAGGTTTAACAATCTTGTTTATGTTCAATTTAATGCGAGATTGATGGTGGAACGAAAAAACAAATGAACAAGACGTTGGATGTGCTTCTATCTTATGATCCATATCATGTTCACGATTGGATCGTTAAAAGTGAAAAAACGGAAAACGAATCAAGGGAAGCAAACAAAGAATCAAACCAAGAAGATGCAATGATGTGTGAGGGTTCAAGAGATCAAGTAGACGATTTGCTTGTGGTTAGAGAACTTGATGAATCTGATTTTGAATCTGAAGAAGAAGAAGTTAACATATAGTTTGAATCCGACGAAGAACAATTAAATGAAGAATCTGGAGATGTGGAATTAGATGTTTAAGTGTGTAATGTGTTACTTGTTTGTTTTTGTTATTTCTTTCAAACAATTAAACATTTACAGATGTTTTAAATTAAAAATTTATACATTTATATATAACATAAATAACATATATATATATATAATATATATACATTTCCACCTAACATATTTAATCACCGTCTAAATTCTACCTAAATACTCTAGATGCTAGATATTAGATATTCGCTCGCATAGCGTCTAAGGTTTTCTTGAATCTTAGACAATTAAGGTAGAATAGATAGTTTCCCGGTATGTCAAGTAGAACCGTTTTTTTGGATGAATTACAATAATCCAAAAGTTTAATGTAAAAACTAAAATACATTTTTAAGTAATTTTCTTTCCTTTTTGTCCTTTTTGATAGATTAGAAAATCTAAAACCGTTGGAGTGCAAAAAGAGTGGGTCCTCTTCATCTTCATCCTATCCATTTTCCGCCGGAAACCAAAATCTCCCGTCGTCCTCACCTTCACGCAGTTCCCTTTATCAGATAAGAAAGAAGATTACCAAAGGGACGACAGCCATGGCGATTTCTGCTTTAACCCTAATATCATCACCACCTCATATACGCACACACAGATCCATCAATTCCTTCAGAGCCTCTTCTTCTTCTTCTTCTTCTTCGTCCAAGTCATTCTCATGTCTCTGTTCTTCTTCCTCCAATTGCTCGCCGAAACTCAAAAGTTCCACCGTGAAAAATCGCGTTTCCAACGCGAGTCTTGCGTTTCTAGTCGCTTCGATTCTCGCTTTGACGCCGCTTGACGCAGACGCGACGCGAATTGAGTACTACGCCACCGTTGGAGAGCCTCTCTGTGAATACAGCTACGCTCGTTCCGGCCTCGGCTTCTGTGATATCTCCGTTGGCTCCGGTGAGGAGGTTCCACGTGGACAACTCATCAATGTATCTTCCCAGAATACCCATTTGTCAATTTTCTCTGAATTTGGGTTTTTAGGGTTTTAGTTTGATCAAATTCCCATTGCATCCATTATTCAAGCCGAGTTTGACTGAAATGCTTCACATTTCGATATGCCCATTTCTGTAATGTGTTTACTCTGTGTAGTGATTGTGTAAATTTGGGATTTTTGTGTGGTCAGATACATTACACAGCGAGGTTTGCAGATGGAACATTGTTTGACAGTAGCTATAAACGTGCTAGACCTCTTACAATGCGTATTGGAGTCGGAAAGGTATTAAATTAAGATTCATTTTCTCCATTTTCATCTTCATTTGAATTGAACATTGTCTTTCAGACAACAAGTATGCTTTGCTTTGTTGGGAATACTTGAAAAGTTTCTGTCTTTCTGTGTTTGAAAGAAACTGCTAGGGTTACATAAGATTGGGCATGGCTTCCACCAATGTGATGTTCTGTTCTTGTGTTGGATTTGGTGGATTTTGAAGAGGGACATTCTTACGAATCGAATGATGAAGTTGAAATATTGCTCACATTATAAGAATTAAGCAAAAAATACACCCTGATGCCGAAAGTTTCGATCTTTTAGGATTCGATTATAACAAATTTCTTTGCTTTCTATAAGGAGTAAGGATAAAGCAAATGAATTTGAAATACCCACAAATGACTTAGCCTCTTACTCTTTGTTCTTCATGATGATAATGATTAGGTTATTAAGGGATTGGATCAAGGGATTCTTGGGGGAGAAGGAGTACCTCCGATGCGAATTGGCAAGTGTTTGTATTCAATTAACATATCTTTTACCGTCCCTTTCGTTTCATCTGTCTGAAAAATATCGAAATGATATATGCAGGCGGAAAACGAAAGCTTCAAATTCCGCCTCATTTAGCGTATGGACCCGAGCCTGCTGGATGCTTTATGGGTAAGTCCCTTAATACATTCTTGCTTACTATTATTGGAAATCAATGTTAAAATCTTCCATTAATTATGGAAACTTTGATTTGTAGGTGATTGTAACATACCTGAGAATGCAACTCTACAATATGATATCAAATTTGTTGAAATCTATGCTGGAAGTAATACAAGATAAAGTCAGTCACTGAATTCATTCAGCAAGGGAGATATAATATAACCATATGTATATTGAATTGATATTCTTCATATATTCTACAATTCAAGCTTCTGTATAGCTTTAAAAGAAGAAAGATTTCATATTTATTAAAGAATCAGGTACTTCTATTATTGGATTATCCATTAGATGGATGCCCTTTTCTCTTGTATAAGATCTTTGATGTTTTGGTTCACATGGTAAGAGTCTTGGGTTAGGTTAGATTTCATCCACAGATGCATTTGTCATCCGTATATCTCTGACATAATGGTGTATCATATCAGTATCTGTATGCATCATTTTGTCATATGGGTTAGTTATTTGCTTATGCATCCATCCATCCATCCATCCAGCACAGGATGAACATTGCAGACATCTACTTAGATGTAGTAATTAGTAATTAAACAGCGACGAAGAGCGATAATCTTTGTTGGGTTATGGATTATGGGTTTGATTGGTGGAAACGCAACGTTTGCGTTTGCGTTTGGCGGTGTTTCTGTCAGCGATTGGCGGTGTTTTGTTTCATTTTGTCGGAATGGTGGAATCGCTGCGTTTACGGGCGATTGCGACTAGAAGCGAATGGTAGAAAACTGTTGAGATTGCGTTTTGAACAAAATTATCAAAATAGATTAAGAAAGGAATTTATTTAAATTTTTTGTTTATTGTATATTTTTTAATTTAATTTTTAAATACTTTAAATAAACTAAAAAATTATAAAAATATTTAAATATAAAATACATATATAAACATATATATTTACGATTAATATAAATTATAATAGAAAAGAGAAGAGACAAGTGGAAAACATAAGGGTATTTTAGTAATTTTATTCAAAACGATCAAAGCGCAAGCGTAACGCAATATAATTCTGGATTTTTAAATTCCGTATTTCACTGCATTTGCGGGCGACTGTGACTCCACTAATCGGTTTTAATATCGTTCGGAGTCGTAAAAAAAGGCAGTCGCTGCGTTTGCATTTGACTGCGATTCCACCAATCAGGATCTATATCATGTTCTTGATGATGAATTATGCTTTGTTGGGTCATGGATTTATCATGTTCTTGATGATGAATTATGTGCTTATGGGATTAATAAGTGTATATAGAGAGATTATTGTAAGTGTTACTTATAAAAAAGGTTGTCCTTTTACTTAGATTGAAGACTGAGTTCGAACTGGTTTTGTTTCACAATAGAACAATCCATAAATAGAAAGTGAAGTAGAGGGACTTGGTCTCATTGTTTAAAAGAATGTCCAAAAGAGGAAAGAATTAAATTACCTAAACAAAAGCAAAATGGCCAACTAAAGTCATGGCCTTCATGTCTATGTTCTTCAAAGCACTTGAATGCAAGCAAGTTGAAGTTCAACAATTTATAATTCAACCCAAACTTTTATAATCTAAACATTATTAATAAATTTCAAATAATTCTAACATACTTTTAATTTTATCTATAACCTTTCTTGTTACATCCATTGTTTTAATTGAAGTGTTTTTTTTTTGTGATTAGTTTCTTCATTGGTTTTTTTACTTATATGTGAAGTGGTTTATAAAAACAATTATGAATTATACTCGATATATATTTTAAGTTTTATAATTATCGATACGAGATTTTTTAACAAATATGGCTACCGTAAGACGAATCTAGTAAGTGTCAATCCATAATTCGGATAAATTATATAACAGAGAGGGAATCGGCTGAATTTGAAAAAATTGAGGGAGAAATCAGATAAATTTTGTAAAATGCTGGAGGAATCAACTGTATCAGATAGCTCCGAGGAATTGGCGTAAAACATGAAAGTCGACGATGCTGTGACATTTTTCCCTAATTATTAGATTAGCCATATTATTGTCGATTAGTCATTTGAATTTAGCAAAACTATATGGATAGGCTTTTATTATATTCACTCTTATAACAATCAAAACAAAGCCAAATGGATTCCTAATTATGATTAATTTACATAATAATGCAAGCATTAGGGTTATCATCACTAAACAAGGAGATATAAGAAGGGTCATCGTAAATGGTCATAGTCCCCATGGAGACTGGAGGCTCAACTTTCCTAACGTAACCAGGAGGGGCTTTCTTGTCATAAGCTCCGGCAATGTACGGCTGAGCCACCAGATTGTACGGAACGTACGGCCATATCTCCGCCTTTTTCCCCGTCGTCTTCGCCTTCTTCAATACCTTATTGGCATCCACGTACCCCGTTACCGTTACCTTATTCTGTTTTCTGTTGATCTCCACCGTTTTCACTCCTGAATATACCAATCAAGGGCATGATCATATATATATATATATGGATGTATATATAGAGAGTATATTGTATATATATGTGCATATGTAACGTACCGCTTAAAGAAGAGAGAGCGTTCTTGACTTTAAGGACACAACCATCACAGTCCATTCGAACCTTAAGCTCCACTGTCTGAAACTGTTTCTTCTTCTTCTTTCCATGTTTATGACCACTTCCACTTATAAGCTCTGACAAATACTCCATTGTTCCTCCAACTCCCATCTTCTCTTTCTTTGAATATCAGAGGATCTCTCTCTCTCTCTCTCTATGTATATATCTCTCTCTCTTTCTCTCTCTCTCTCTCTCTATCTCTCTCTCTCGGTTGTTTGTGGAATAAGGAGTATATTGTATATGCTTATATATATATATATAGTATAGGGCATGTTATTGAAGTACATTATTGTTGTGATTGAGACATAAAAAGAAATGGGTCAATTTTAGTTTATTAAAAAATATATAAAAGTCTCTCTTTTTAAGAGCTTAGTGAGTAAGTCTTCGTTATCTGTCCCTTAGGGTTGAAGTTTTTAGTAACGTAACAATATGGATCCATTTTGTATAATTTTTAATATATGTCTATTATGAATTTTATTTTGTTATTACTATTGATTATTATTTTCAACTAGTTTTTACATGTTAATGAATTATAGAAATGCAAAACTTGTAAAGAATTATGATTTTTTGTTACGTCAATTATTAAAAACTATGTTCTTCAAAAGGAAGACTCAAAGAAGGTGAGGCAGCCATTGTCTTTATACATATATATTTGAATATATATATATATATATCTATTTTATTTATCTTCAATCAATTATATATATTTTATTCTGTTCATTATAATTAACATTAGTCAAATAAGTAGATTAGTTCATAATATAAGTGGAGAAACGTTACGGTGATTAAGAAACGTTCCCATGGACAGCTTCACACGTATGGGGAGGAGATCATAGCCGTTCGATCTTTACACGTGGCAAAGATCTGACGGTGTTGGTGACAAGACGCGTGTGGGGTTGTCTTTTGATTGGAGATGTGTCTCCCTGAGCTGTTTCCTGGGTCAGCTGGTGCGGAGACACGGTGCAGTTCTGCTAGTTCCCACGCGCTTTGATGGCGCGTGCCACTCACGGACATATTATATTAACTTTTTTATGTTTTTCATTTCTGTATTTGTAAATTATAATGGTAGCACAATAATTCATATCTGTATTCTGTAGTAAAGCTGGGAACATAGGCTGACAGGCATTTTAATTTTTTTCCAGAGTAATTTATACAATGCAAACTTTTAAAATTCATGAATTATTATTTTGATAGATAATGAACGAATTGGTTTACATTTTTGAATATATGATATTAAATTTTTATATGATATTTTAATGAAATTTTTTTATAATTTTAAATCTATCTCAAAATTGAGATTTATTTTAAAATCGAATAATATATCTAAATCGAATTACATAGACATTTATAACACATAAAAAGTTGGATATTTTGATTAATTAATTTGATATTGCAAAAGAATCCAAACAAATATTTGTTGGCAAGCACCAACCGAACTCCAATTTGAGAGAAAAATGATAGATAATGGGTTAGATTTTTTACATAAAATATTAAAAGAAATAAATATCTAAAGGGATATATTTTGTAAAAAATAAAAGATAATTAGAAAGAAAAAATCCAAGAGGGATTGAGTTTGTGAAAACAGAACAAAAACAAGTAGTAGTTCAGATGGAACATAAATGTGTTCACATTGGTCTCAACTCTGACATACTAAATTTCACATTGGATTTACTTATAATTTCATTTTAATTTTAAAATTATATTAATTATATATAATTATCTGAAAATTTAAATATAGTTATTTTAGGAGGCGCATAGATAAAGATTATCGAGAGGCCTCCATGTGAAAGTTTCTGAAGTTTGGAATAAGTGGTAAGGTAGGTGACATTAAATAATTTATTTTGGCTCAATCAAAATAATAATAAAAAAAGTTTAAATAAAGCATGCAAATAATAAATGCTAATCCTAATCCTTAGGCAATGAAGTTTCCTTAATCCTTCGCAAACTAAATACAATTAAAAAAAATTCCACACAAACTAATAAAAATAATAATAATAAAAGGTTTAAACAAAATGTTACCAATGAATTGAATCACTACAACTTGTTGCACAAACAAAATAACCCACAAAACGATCGAACCAAAAAAAGAAAAAGAAAAATCTTATATACAATGGCAATATAAATATTAAAATACACACACTTAGTTAAAAAAAATGCAAAATATATTGGATTTAGAAAAATTAAGATGTGGAATTACTTGTGTTAGACCACTGGAATTCAATTTCAAGATTCCTGGGGCCGCCGCTCTTGCTCTCCGGCAAGAGAGTATATTCACCGGCAACTGCTCCCAACATCACGACTCGATCGATTTGGATCGTTACTTTCCCGAATGAACTCTGTATATATAAAAAAATCGCGGGTTCGATATTTTATATTTGTGAAATATAAACAAGATTTTGATGTTATTGTTTAATTCGATCCGATTTATTTTACCTTTCCCATTTTGCTTTTGTTTTTGCAAGAGATGTGAAGTTTTTGGCCTTTAGGTGGACTCTCGAACGACCATGCGAAGCTCTCGTCCCATTCGGGGTTAGGACCCGTCGAGACCACCTGAAAACGAAAGATGAACGAATGTCACGAGATTATATTCAAGTAGTCAATGATAATATAATGAGATAATTGTTATATCGTGTTGTTTCATATTGGTTAAATTATGAATTATGAACTCATATATATTGTATTGAACAATATTTAATTTTTTTAATTAGATACAAACTTAAATTTGATATAATATATATAGTATCAAAATATGTTTCATCTCGATTTGAATATTTCAATCTTAGACCTTAAACTGTTTAATTCTAGACCTTAGCCTGTTTATTAGCCTCTTTCGTCCCGATTTAAATATTTTAATTCTAGACCTTAATCTGTTTCGTTTCGATTTGAATACTTTAATTCTAGACCTTAGCCTGATTTGTTTCGATTTGAATACTTTAATTCTAGCCTTTAGCCTGTTCTTTCCGATTTGAATACTTTAATTCTAAACCTTAACCTGTTCCGTTTCGATTTGAATACTTTAATTCTAAACCTTAGCCTCTTCCATTCCGATTTGAGTATTTTAATTCTAGCCCTTAGCCTGTTTCGCCCCGATTTACATATTTAGATTCTAGACTCTAGCTTATATCGTCCCGATTTGAATATTTAGATTCTAGGGCCTAATTTGTTTGGTCCCGATTCGAATACTCCGATTCTAGACTCTAGCTTGTATCGTCCCGATTTGAATATTTAGATTCCAAGGCCTAACCTGTTTTGTCCCGATTTGAATATTCCGATTCTAGACCCTAATTGTGATGTGTACACCCTATAATCGAACTAGAACGTGAAGTAGACTAATATGTGTTGACCCACAACGGCTAGAATATGAATCATGAACTCATATATATATGGTTAGCTTTTAGATCCAAGCTTAATCCGAGCCTTACCTTGGTTTGTTTAGGAGGAGTGTTACCGAGTGTGATCTTGCAGAAAACGCTAGGGTTTCCAACCGATTGCTTCATGTTGTTGCCGCGTTTGATCGTTACTACTAGCGTTCCCGGTAGACATTGGAGGAGGAATTCAGCTTTCTCTTGGAACCTCGGTGGACCCGATTGGATAAGGTATTGTAATAACGGGATGGCATCGGCTGCAGCAACTGATTGAGCACGGGACACTTCGGCTGGACAGGCTGACCATGCTTGTCTTAAAAGGAATAACGCGTCCAACGCAGCCTCTTGTGTTGGTTCTGAGCCTGTCTTGAGGGACGTCACTAAATGTGGTATACTTAATGTTGCTGGTTCCGTGGCTCTTAGCCGCGGGAAATTGCTGAACAATGCGTTTAAAGCTTTTAGATACTCTTCGTTCACCGTTCCCGTTGCCCATAAATCCTTCTCGATCGCAGCTGTCAAATCAAGAAACGAAGATATCGAATGGGATTCCGTTAATATGTTAAGTTTAAAGAAAAGGGTAATCGAGAATCTTACCCGTTATAGCCCTGACAGTCTCA
Source organism: Gynandropsis gynandra (assembly GCA_036759665.1). Taxonomy (NCBI): domain Eukaryota; kingdom Viridiplantae; phylum Streptophyta; class Magnoliopsida; order Brassicales; family Cleomaceae; genus Gynandropsis; species Gynandropsis gynandra. Next base: position 42,192,232 of record CM071868.1, read on the forward strand.
CTCGATGCGTATTCTTGAATAGTGTGATTAGCGAAGAGTAGTTTTACGAACATTGCAGCCTGAACAGATGTCTCGGGGTCACTTGAACCGATCAAATCCAAGATTACTTGTACACCACCTGCCTCGGCAACTGCTCGTTTGTTGGATCGACTATACATAACGAGGTTTTGCAGAGCACATATAGCGACTACTTTCATTTCTTCTGTCGGTTGTTCTTCCAGGACATTGACTAATGCACGACAAGCAGAAGCCGCGTCAGCGCTTCTAGCAAGGGATTCATTCTGGAAAAGATCACCGAGGGCTAATGTCGCCAGTAACCGTGCTTGTTGAGCTTGAGTCTGTGGATCCAAAAGGTACTGAGATAATGGCACGATTGCGGTTTTTGTGGCTTTTGATTCTCTAATCTTTACATTGTTTAGCAATGCCTCGAGCAGTCTCGCAGCCGTGTCCTCGCATTGATGAGATCTTAACAGATCGAGCAGAGCTTCAATGGCGCCACTTTCAGCCATTGCTTCTGCACTTGTTCCGTCATCGCTTTCTAACACTAGAAGAGCATTTAATGCTCCAATCACAGTGTTTTCCGAGGCTGAACGAAGAAGTCTCGCAAGAACAGCAACAGGAACTTCCAGATAAAATTCAGAGCTGAACTGCAAAATGACAACCAAAATCGACGCTGCAGATTCCCACAATACGTTAGCCAGAGAAGGGTCGGTTTGAAGAATCACCCGAGACAATTCGCTGACACCACCCTCTTTCGCTATTTCGTTTGGCCACGTTAGAGCAATACTAACAAGAGCTTTCACCGCTCTCTGCTGCAATATATGAATGCCGGATCCTAAAACACGGATTAACGGACCGATTACGTTTTGTGTTAACGGATCCTTTTGAAGATGATCCTCTAAGAGCAGATGAGATAAAAGCTCAGCTGCTAGCTGCTGTACCGCTGGGGCTGGAGAATCAAGCAATGGAATCAATGGCTCAATTGCTCGGTGCGGAGAAAGATTGTAATCAGCTCGACATTGTGGATGTTCGAGGATATTCACGAGAACTTGCAAGGCGCTGTGCTGTCCATCGGGACCAAACTCGGGTCGTGTCAACAAAAAGAAAAGTGGCTCAACCACTTTGGCCGCAGATTGCCCCTTAGCAATTGTAGCGTTATTCGTAAGGATACGAAGCAATTCCGAAAACGCGGCACAGAGAAAATCTGGCGCTTCGTGGAGAATATCGAGTATGCAATCGATGACTCCAGCTTTCACCATTTCTAGTTTACACGCAGGCCTATCTTTACCTAACTTCACTAAAGCCCTCGATATAGCCTCATGAAGCATGTAGTTCTTACCGTAAAGAAGGCCAACGAGAGGAACAACGGCACCATGTGCTGCAACTAGTTCAGCCAATTGTTCATCATCGACAAGTTTGTCTAATGCTCGTACAACTGAACGATGAGCCGAGCTGAATTCCGTTACGAGGAGAGAGACCAACGGCTCAACACAACGTGCTGCAGCAACTGTAGATCTTATTCTTGTATTTGCAAACAAAACGTAACACAACTCTGCAGCATCTCCTTTCAGTTCCATCGAACAGTTTGTAGTCGAGAGGATCCTACAAAGAACATCCACCGCGTTCATCTCCACGTCTGCAACGGCCAATGCCCGTGATGGATTATCACTCAATAATCTTATAAGAGCAGCAATAGCAGCATGTTGCTCTTTCTCTGAACCGGTGTTGAGAATTTCTACCAATGGTTGAACCGCTTGTCTGGCAGATTCAGCGTTCCGTATATGGTCAGCGGAAAATAAGCTCTCCAATGCCTTGGCCGCACTGTACCTTGCTTTCCTTCCACCGAGACGTAAAACTGCTACAAGTTGACTTACAGCTCCAAACGCTGACTCGTGTCTTCGAATTTCAGCACTGCTAAATAAGATCCCTAAAAGTTCCGTTGCCGCTTCCTCCTGTTCATCTTGTGGACCAAGAGAAAGATATTTCGTAAGGCCCTCCAAGGCACCTGATTCGACCATGACAATCATGTTTTGCGGACAGTCTTTCGCAAGCTGAGTTAGAAGATTAAGTCCGAGTAATGGAGCACCAGGACGGTCAGGGATCGGCTTTAGCAGATCAACTAGCAACGGAATTGCCTTTCGAGAAGTAGCCCCAACTCTAATATCTTCAACCCGAAAGAGCCTCTCAAGGGCAATCTGATCCGGGTATCACTCTAAACTAAACTCTTCTGACAACTGTAGAAGTTCTTTTATGTCAACATCAGCACAGCCAAGCAATGAGATAAGCCCCGCTGCTGCACCGGAATTGGCAACAGACAAGAGTGTTCCTCTACTTCCATTACAGACAAGACTGGCAACGGCTTGGGCCGAGAAATATCTGTCTGCCGATTCCTCTGACTTCAACAGATGCGTGAGTACTGGAACGGCCTTCATTGTTGCATTTGCACGAATGATATCTCTGTCCTCGAAAAGTATGGCTAGCAGCAATGCACTAACCCATATGCTACTATCTTCTCCGTAATCAACCTGAAAATTATGCATTATTAGCATTAATGATTCGTAATTAACACTCCTGATAAGTGCCTCGGCTAAGAGAATACGATACCTGAGTGTATCGGAGGTAACTATTGCTGATTTTATCGGTAAGTAGTTCAATTCCTTCTGACTCCATTATAACAGCTTTACTCTTTTCATCGTAACAAGCAAGAACCGAGAGCAACCAGATGGCTAGATTGTCACCCGAAATAAACGCTGTCCCCTTATGACCATCGCCATTTCCATGTGCTTCTTCCTCGTCTTTTTCTTCTCTTCCTCTTTGTTTAGGATGCATATATATACATATATCTTCCTTGACTTCGTCTCGAATAGAATTCTCAGATGAATTTATTATTCTCACAAGTGCTTGAACGAGGTTGGCACACACATTCGACTCATTAAGATCGTCTACCACTTTCTGGTGATTCACTCTAGCGGCACAGATAATAACAGCAGCTCCTCCAATTCTGATTTTCGGGTTACTTGTCTTGATTACCCGTTTAGCTATATATGATATGCAACCCGTGGCATTGATGATCATACTCCCCAAACTCACAGGCTGATCCCGGGAAAGTCTTGATAAGACTTCAATAGCTTTATCCTGTAATAAGGGATCAACAGTATTGACGATCGATGAAACTATTGGGGCCATACTGTCGGGAGATTCAGCTAGAACTGCCCACGCTGGTTTGACATTCCCGCTAACTCCTGACTTTGAGAAAATCGCAAGTGCATCTAGTGCCTCTGATATTGCATCAGATCTTCCATCTGCAGATTCTAGAAGTGACACTAGGGCAAGAACTGTTCCAGCACGATTAACAGATTCCGTTAAGACAGAATCAATCCGACGTCGATTAAGCAGACGGGCAATTGCTGCTGCAGCGAGAGTTTTCCCGGGTACTGTACCTTCGCGCAAAACCCTAGTCGCTGGCAAAATAATTTCTTCAGCAGTGACTTTCTCCGACGTTTCACTGTCCAATATCAGATTGGCCAATGCACATGTTCCCTGCTCAGCAACTTCCAGAACAGAGGAGTGAGCAAGAGACACGAGTGCGGGCAATGCCTCTCTGGCAACAACAGCAACATCACGGTTTTCCTTAATCGAAAGGAAAATCGCAGCAAGACAACGGGAGGAACCAACTAAGATCTTCTCAGATTCCACATTCAAAAGTTTTATAGCTGATGAAAGGGTTTTCAGGGCTAGAACGCTCTCACGTAAATCCTTTCTGCTTTGGAAAATAGCAGCGAGCGTTGATGCTGAATTAGCTTGAGTTTCTTCCTTTATCGAACTCATCAACTTGATCATTGTCTCAATAGCATCGTTTGAAGCGCTGCCTTCGCGTAACAGGTCATTAAATGGAACCTTTGAAAGCATATTTTTCAATGCATCTAAAACATAAACCTTCGACTCGGGCAGATCACTGGTAAGTAGAGCTGTAAGTTGACTGATTGTTGCAGTATCTGATTTATGAATCAAATGATTCAAAGTCTTGGCCGCAATTTCTTTCCCATTTGGACTACCATTCTTTAACAACCATAGAAGCGCAGGGACGGCATCAGCACTTTCAACACACGCACGTATATCTTCACTGTGATTACACAAGTTTCTAAGGATTGTTGCAGCGTCTTCCCTCGCTTTGGCAGAACCCGTCTCCAAAATCTGAACTAATGGAGGTATACCCCCAGCAGCGGTGATGGCCCACTTACTTTCATCATTTTCATTAGACAAAAGACAGAGAAGTGCAACCGCACATTCTTGCTGTTGTTCTGATGAAAGTCCCAGAAGAGATATCAACAATTGAATCCCCTCACGGCCCTGAAGTGCCTGCCACAGGCTACCTTCTTGGTTACACAACGTCAAAAGAGCCTTTATGAGCTCATCCTGAACCTCATTTGTGGCCATTGTTATAAGACCGACAAGCAAACGTTTTGCGTCTGAGCTAGAAAGTTTAACAGAGAGTATGGAATTCCCGTACAAACTTGCAAGTGCCTCTATGGTACGTTCTTGTACAAGAAATGACAGACGAGGCTTGAACTGCTTAATCAGAATCTTCTCAACGACGTCAGGATCTGATGCTCTTGTAGATTCTGCTTTACCATCATATATCATTAACGCAGAAGCCAATGCCCCAAGAGTGTCAGCGGTTTGCGCAGGTGAAGAACAAGATTCAAGGCTTTGACCAAGGCTCGATATCACATATGACAGACCACCAGAAATATTAGCAAGGGCACACATCGCATTCTCTTGTAATGCTTGTGCATGTTCACCTTGCATAAACTCTTTCGATGGAGCTATTGTTGCGTTTATTAAAGCAGGGATTCCATTAGAATTAGCTATTTCTTTCCTGGCTTCCTTAGACTGAGCAGAAAGTGACTTAAGAGCACCCGCAGCTTCTGCCCTAACCGAGGCTTCATTACCAGACCCTAATAACTTAAGAAGCTGTTTTGTTATGTCTGCAGTCAATACATTAGTACAAACAGATGCGTCCTCCATCATCATACAAGCAAGAAGGAAGCATACATTAGAAACTGTACTTGACTGTCCACTTGCAAGTAGCTTCACAAGTACATCCAGTCCTCCAGCTCGAACCGTCTCAGACCAAAATCCTTCAGTGGTGCTCGAAAGGTTCTTTAAAGCACCAGTTAACAACCCATCAACCAAATCTCCTTTCTTATTTCCACTACGCAACTGTTCCCACAAAACTGGTACAACTCCTTCAGTGGAAAAGATTTTTGATCCAACATGGTCCTTCACTCCACCTTCAGAAACAGCGTAGATTGTTTTTGCCGCAGAAATTTGCCCTTCAACTGAATTGGACTTGAGAAGGCCGAGCAATGGAGGAATGCATCCCCCAAGTAATACTTTCACTCGAAGTTCATTCTCCTTGCAAAGTGAACCTAAGACAGTTGCAGCTTGTTTCTTCACTCCAAGTGATCCTGATCGAAGGAGTGACACAAGTACTGGCACAGCTTGAGAGTGTGATCCGACAGCACTGAATGCATTTTCACGCGTCTCTATAAGTTCTAGCAACTGCTTCAGAGAGTACTCTCTTTCTTGTACTGATGACGAACTTTGACGCAACTGTTCAATGCATTGAGCAACACTAGCTAATGTCCCATCTGGATCCTCCATGCTGCTTGAGCGCTCTCTGCACGTAACGGGTAATGTTAGATGCTAAGTTGAAAAGGGATGTTATTTTATGCTTAAAAGACGTTTTACCTGCAAGAAAATAAATTGAGATACAAAAATTTATCTTTAAAAAAGACATTATTCGGTTTGCAGAGAAAGAGGCTCTTTTAGCATCGATCAAACTGTAAAAACTTTTGGAATTTCTAAATTATTATTTCATGTAAAAGGGTCAATAAGAATCAATTAAACTGCCAAAACTTTTGGAACTTATAGATTATTACTTCATGTATGAGAGAAAAAAGGAGGGCAAAGAAACATGATCCAATACAAAAATTTATCTTTAAAAAAATATTATTCAGTTTGCAGAAAGAGGCTCTTTTAGCATCGATAAAACTGTACAAACTTTCGGAATTTCTAAATTATTATTTCATGTAAAAGGGCCAAAAAGCATCAATAAAACTGCCAAAACTTTTGGAACTTATAGATTATTACTTCATGTATGAGAGAAAAAGGAGGGCAAAGCAACATGATCCAATATCATAAAGTATGAATAAAAAACACGTCAAACATTGTATAGAATGCAGCAAAAACATCATTCTGATACAAATCAATTCCCGTTCCAGAGCAAAAAGAAATCTAAAAGCAACCTAAAATGCAAGATCCTCTGTGTAGGACGTCTTGCTCGTTAACACATTGATGGAACTTCAAAGAAGAGATCGTGTAAATTGTAAAAAGAGAATATAAAAAAAACGAAAAATGAAGAAAGACTTATAAATCAAGTATTCTACGATCGTTTAACAAAGATTGTTGTATCAATGCAGCAGCAAATACATTCACATTACCTCAAACCCATCCTTGCACTGGAATGTGGAGTTGGAGGCTCTGAATCTTGAATTTTAATATCCCCATTCCGCTCCTGAAACCATCAACCAGGAACTATAGAATAAGCAAATAATATCATAAAAAAGAAAAGATAAGTAAAACATAACAATAATATGTATAAATAAGTTACAATATCACACATTCTATCATTCATAAGGTTCTTCATATGGTCTAAGGGAAGTGTCAATGCAATGGAAGCTAGATCTGACTCTGTAGCAATACAATGAAGCAATGCTGCCATGGTTGGGTCATCATATTATACAGTAAACCCTAGGAGAAAAGAAATGAACAAAAATTACCATCCCATTTGGGGCAAGGCCATTGCCATTTACAGCAGAAAATCTCCATCCAAGTGTAGTTGCCATTTGTTTTTGTTCTGGCTTAAAGATTCTCAAAACAATGTAAACCTAGAACACCTTGCCCCTATCCAGATCTACCCTAGAACAGATCTTCAGAACATTAAAGTCCCTCTGCAATAAAAATAAGCATAGATCAGACTTGATGCAGTTTAGGGTTCCTCAGAATTCAATCTGAGAAGAAGCTGAACACTATTACATTGAGAGGTCTATGATCTCACTAGATCAGTAGCATATATACAAATTTAAGTACCATAAATGAAAAAAATACTGAAATCTAAACTCTCCGGATTCCGAACAACGGAAACTACTGAACTGAGAGCTGCATTGAAAGATCGGATCAATTATGAACTCAATTTGAACTCATGATGAACATTGCCCAGTAATGTAGAAGTCAGATCGGATGGAATTAAGGTAAAACCCAGAAGTAAATCCGGGATCTTGTATCCGAATCAACATCAAGTGTTTGAATGTAAGTGAAAAATCTACGAGATCTCATACCAACAAAACATGCAGACCAAGGGAATGATAGATAGATATACCTCAAGGAGAAGATAATGGAGAAGAAGAAGAAGAAGAAGAGCAATCAGTGCTGCATTTGTCTGTTTCTTAGAAGAGAAGCAAACATGGCGAGAGAGAGAGAGAGAGAGTGAGTTTTGCTCTCGCTTCTGTGCTTTGACTCTACAAAGTATAAAGCGCAGAGAGAGAGAGAGAGAGAGAGAGGGAGAGAGAGAGAGAGTATCAGATCGGAGCCGAACCAGACCACACCGACAGGGACGAGAGAACTCCACGGCTTAATCATCATCAAATCGGCTCGGCTTATATACAACTTAGCTTAAACTGTAATTATATCATTATTGTCAGCAAAAAAAACTATCAAATTATGTTTTTAGCAAAAGTTAATTAGATAAAAAGTTTAAGTTTAAGTGATTTAATTTTAATGTAATAAAATGTTGAATTCTTTAAATCTTAATGGAAGTTAGAGAATTTTTTATATGTAATCAGTACAAATGATAGATATAATATTTTATATACTGTATATTATAATTGTCAGAAAAAACTATCAAATTATGTTTTTAACAAAAATTAATTAGATAAATTTAAGTTTAACTTTAAGTGATTTAATTTTAATGTAATAAAATTTTGAATTCTTTAAATCTTAATGGAAGTTAGAGAATTTTTTATATATGTAATCAGTATAAACGATAGATATAATGATCTTATATACATGTTCTATTGATTACATTATATATTTTTTGTTTGTTATTTATGTAAATTTTAAAATAAAGATTATTGTAAAAAGGGGATTAATTTAGCAAATGATTATATATATTATATATAGGAAGATGCTCAAGCGGCTAATGGCTTCAGGCTTGGAAATGAAGTCGACCTCTTTCTCTCTCTTAGTTGGCTGCAAAATGTAATCCATTATTGAAAATTTTTATTATTAAAATAACATAATATTAACTCAAATACATATGGTGGGGTTAAATGATTATTGAAATTTCTCTTAATAACTATTAATTATAATTATTAATGATAATGAAGATGATTTGTACTAATTTTCGACCATTGAGTTTAAAACGTTGTCTTGACATATTTAGTAAAAAAAATAACTTTATAATATGTGGATTTTCTACCATAATCGATGTTGGGTTGGTAGAGTATTGATTTGATGTTCGATCAGATTCTCTACCGTCAAATAAGTTATGTTAGAGAAGGATTAAGTGTCACATATCTAATTATGGTAATTATTATAATAAAGAAAGTATTTATTTTGTTATTTTAATAAATGGTCGTGGCTATATTTTTCAAGCAACTACCATAGTTGGTGTGTCTTAATCTTACAAAATGTGATTACTACACAACACATCATAATTTAACAATAACTCGAATACTTATGTGTAAATCAAACTCATGATTTTGCACTATTGATTCGATAGTGAATTTATATAAATAAACCATTGAAAGATTTCATTTAACTGGCTCTTTTGGAATTTTCTTAAAAACTAATCCTATGTTATTCTCTATATCAGAACAATAAAAAAACTAATTTTCTATATATTACACAAATACTTAAATTATTTTACATCAGTTATAACATAAATAATAGATTGTTATATGTAATATTATTGTATAATCATAACTCATATTTTGATTCATTTATGCACAATTTCATTTTTTACATATTTATCGAATACTTATGTGTAAATCAAACTCATGATTTTGCACTATTGATTCGATAGTGAATTTATATAAATAAACCATTGAAAGATTTCATTTAACTGGCTCTTTTGGAATTTTCCTAAAAACTAATCGTATGTTATTCTCTATATCAGAACAATAAAAAAAACTAATTTTCTATATATTACACAAATACTTAAATTATTTTACATCAGTTATAACATAAATAATAGATTGTTATATGTAATATTATTGTATAATCATAACTCATATTTTGATTCATTTATGCACAATTTCATTTTTTACATATTTATCTTATATTAAATATATATATATACATATATATAATATTAAATTACTTTAAACTCTTGAAATGAATTTTAAATTTAGTTAATTTTAAATCCGTATTTGATATATATATATATATATAAATATAAAGTTCATAATAAGAGATTATGCTCTTTTTTTCATTAATAGGATTTTTTATATTTTTTAAAATATATAAAAAAATAAGATGATATAAACGTTATAATGGACATGATATTGGCAGCAAAGACAAGACATGCATGGCATTGGCAAATGTAAGTTGTAATAATAATATTATAAAGCAAAAAGGATTTAGGAAACAAAGAAAGATGCTCTAAAAATAAATAATGTCGTGAGAAAAACATCACATGGTCTCATATGGTCACTCTCTACTCTTCTTCCTTTGTCCATGTTTTCTATAGACAAGCATACCCTGAATATTCCCTTTTTTTTGCATAATTATATACATTATTATTACTCACATGTGCTCAGTTTCCTCACTATGATTATAATTCTAAGATATTATTAAACGTATGGCAAAAAAAAAATGCTATATTCTTCTTATTAGGCTTTCGTTTCGAATACAATGAGTATAGATTATTCGGGTTTTAAAAAACAATAATCAAACAATAACTGAATTTAAATAGGTTCAATTCGGCTCAGTTCGATTGTAAAACGATTCGGTTCGATTATATCAATAAAATAATATAACCAAAATAAAATTCGAACTCTAATTTGTTCAGTTATTATTTGATTATTTCGATTTTACCAAGTATTTTATCATATGAAACTACAAATAAATAATATTATTCGGAATATTTCAAATAATTCATATATTTAAAAAATATAATATAATATATTACTATTTTAATTTGATATTTAATTTTAATTATTAATTATATTAGATAAATATTCATTTGATAAATATCATTTATCTATATATTTTTTATATTTTATGTAACCAATCGGTTATTCGATTAATAACCGAACCGAATCGAATTCATTCAATTTTTTAACTTTCATACCCAATCGATTATTTTATCTATACTCGAACCAAACCGAATGACCATAATTCGGTTCGATTTGGTTCAGATTTATACAGCCGAACCGAAATATCCAACCCTACTTCCTATGACAAAAAAAAAGGTAGTAGCATTCCAGCAAAATCAATAAGAAAAAGGGTATGTACCTCTAACAGAAATGGCGGGTTCTGTTCTGAGAAACAGTGAAGAGATTTAAGTGAGGCTGACACAGGTAGCGTAGGAATGAAGCAACGTTAAAGCTTGCTCTGTTATTGCTCTATTCCTTGCAAGTTCAACCCAATTCCGTACTATCTCCTCTGCTTGACTCCCTCTTACACCTTCTTCAAGAGCTGTCGCTGCCTCGGAAAGTTTTCCCTCACTCAAATATTCATCGACTCTTTTAATTACACATTCGATGCTTTCACTCGATTCATCCACTTCCTTAAACTATTAAAACATATGGTGAATCTCAGAGGATTAAATCACATTGTTAGGATCAAATCACATTGTTTTGATGCAAAAGTTGGTTTTGTATAGCGGTGTAAAATGAGTTGGCTCGGCTCAACTCGGCTCAGCTCGCCATGAGCTCACCAAAAAATGAGCTGGTTCAACTCGACTCGTTTTGAAAACGAACTAGAAAATACCAGCTCAGCTCAGCTCGTCTAAAAACGAGCTAGCTCGTGAGCTAGACTATTTAAGTTAAAAGCATGGTAATATATTAATATTATATATTTTTCTTCGACAAATAAAATAAAATATGTAGAATATAAAACAGTAATTTGAATTCAAAGACATTTAATATAAAAAATAATAATTAGAAAATAAATCTATCGAAAATTAAATAAAATATCCAATATATAAACATATTTTTTTATAATAGTTATTAAAAAATTTCATTTCTTTATTTGTTAATAAAATTATATTAATTTGGTATAAATAAACTCTAATTTCGTCACCTTATTTTTTAAACTAGCTAGAAAATACCCAGCTCGGCTCGCTGAAATATGATCCGAGTTAGAACTGGCTCGCGAGCCAACAACTCATTTTACACCCCTAGTTTTGTATTAGCATAATACCTTTAACGAGGATGCTAAATGAGCCAGAGAATGTGCCATGATTCCTCCACCGTCTGATGGTATCAGACTGAAATGTCGAAGTGTGCCTTTCAAGGTATTAAACTGAATATACGAATAATCGTAAAGTCGTTAGGACGTTTTGGGTATAGAGATGAGCAAAGAAGGGCATAGAGATAATAATTCACCTTCTGGTTCAGTTGCAGTAAAGTATCAGTTCCATGGGATCGAGTTTCGTCTGGAAGGGATGATAAGACCAAATCTAGGATTGAATCCTTTTGAATTCCTTCGAGATAAGTTTGGAGCATTTCGACTTCTTTTCGGATTGGTAATCCTTTTGAAAGTGCATCATCCAATGCTAATGCACCCTGTAACACCCATATATATATATATATATTGTATCATACATCAACTTAACTGGTGGGAGAGAAAAGTAGAGTTCTTGATGTTAAAAAGATTCTTACCAATGCGAGCTTGTGAACAGAATGGCTTATTCGAGCCTCTTCAGAACGGGCGTAAAATGCCATACATAAGGCCTTTATCTACACAAAGTAACAAAGAACGATGCAATCAAACAACGACCAAATATTACAAAATTGCCCTTAACTAGAGATTAGTTACAAAAGTTTTTTCTTGAAGTTGAATTGAAACAATGTGCATACAAGATTCTTCAATTCTTTCAAGTCCGAGGAGCATAACGAGTCTTTCAGTTGAGAGTTATTCATTCTTGAATGTTCTTTAGTTTTAACCGATCATGTTCATGGCAGCAAACATTGATATATCTAGTAAATGCATCTGTTTACTTACATTAAGATCTGTTTCAGCCATTTTCTCAATTTGGGCTGCTTTCTCTTTTGCAATTGATGAAGCCAACTCAGCTTTTGCCAATTCTTGAGTTTTCTCCAAAGCTAGTTGAGCTTCAGTTTCCTGCAGTAATTTAAATTATCAGATTTCAATATTTGAGTTGTGGGATGTTAAGCTTTAAAAATTTCAGCAATATGCAAACCTTTTGTTCTATTTCTCTCCTAAGCTTATCTTCCATTTTTTCTTGAATGGCCTTTATAGCAGCAGCTGCTTTTGTTCTCTCTCTTTTTAGCTCCTGAAATAGGCAAAATATCATTTCAGTGACGGTTTTATATCTTCAGTTCAGGAACATGAGAGCTTGAAAATATGGATATTAATAGGAATTCAATAAATGTATACATTCAGGCTTCACATGTTATTAAAAAAACAAGTATACAGGTGAGAATTGATGGTGTATTTATGGTATACCCCATGTATATCAACAGATGATGTCACGGGTATACGTCCTTAAGGTGTCTTAACCATACACAAGTAAAGATTATATCTTACTTGTGCCCATAAGAGAGGAAAAGAAGTACCTTATCCAAAATTGCTGCCTCCTCTATAAGCATTAGTTCACGTGCCCTTAGATCTCTTAATTCATTCTCATATCGTTCCTAAGAGAAAATAAATCCAAACCAGAAATAAAGAAACACTCTTATGGAGATAAAATCATAATTTAACGTTTTTGTTTACTGAAGCAACCTTCAAGGCTCTCAATTCTTCAGCGAAGACCTGGGAATCTAATTCTGCTTGCCTTTTTTCTGCAGCATGAATGGCAGCCAAGAAATCAAGTATCAACTTTCCATCCTCTGTCATGTAACCATCTTTCAGCTCCTCAAACGTGTTAACAAGGGCCTAATAAATGAAACGGGTCACATTAGGAATATTTGTAGGCAGATTATCAAGCAATACAAAACGCCGAAGATAGAAACAGACAGAAGACTCTTGGTTCACACCGCATTTTGGTGCTCCTCAGCTGGTAAGGTGACAGTGCTCTTGCTACCATTGCCTCTCAAATGGTATTCCTCAAGAAGTGAAGCTGGCTTCTCTTCTCCCTGTTCAATTCCATCATATAATATTGATCTTACGTAAATCAGCTTGTACAGGTCATAAAATTTTTGGGAGTTTGGTCCTTTAAATGAAGCTTCATAAAAGCCTTTGAGTCCCTAGAAAACGCTAGTTTAATTTGAAGAATTGAAATACGGGGTCCACCTTTTATTATAGCATACAGATAGATTAATTTGATCTTGAAAACTATGTCCAAATCTATTAACATGCAACAAAATACACACACAAAAATCCTGCTTCTGATAATATTGTAAATCCTTTTAGATAGATGTGCCTAAATCCACCATCCGAGCATTTTATGCATTGCAAAAAATATCAACCAAGTCAACATTCTATGAAAATTGACAAAAAGGCACAATGGTATACTCGTCAATGAACTATGTTTTATGGCACCACATGGTTCAACATATAAACAATGCTTTTCAATACATAGAGCTTCTTCAAATAACAAAAGAAATGAAGTAGATAATTGCTTACCTTGGGTGTCTTTTCAGCCGTATGATCCTTTGGTGATGTAGATTGTGGCAGGCTTTCTCCATTAGTCGAACTGGATTGCACACTGGAAATTGTATTGTCTAATGGCTTTGGTTCAGCTTCCTGCTTCACACTTTCTGCCTCAGAACTAATCTCTGTTAACAAATGGGTATCTGTTCTTGGTTCTTCAGATGCCGAGTTTCTAACTGAAGAAAGTGGCAAGCTTCCCTCGTCCCTTTCTGCAGTACTTTCTTGACTTGTCTCATCTTGGTTAGAGGGTGTAAATGTACTTTGTTCAGTTATTCGATCAGACTGGGGTTGCACTTCTTTTTCAGTCTGCATTTCCCCCGAAGCTTCAACATGAGGAACTTCAGGTTGAGTTTCAATCTTATCATCCGTGGACGACGACGGGCTTACTTTAGCAGAATCTTCAACACTGGGAGCTGCTTTAAAGTGATGAGCCTCCTCCACTTTTTCAGAAACAACATCAGACGTAATTGGCTCACCTGACTTTTGTGGCCCTTTCCCAAAATGTTTATCCAGAAATCCAGTCTGATATGCTACAAGAAAAGTACCAACAACCACAACACTTCCTAGAATCGCTTTTGAAGGATTACCCTTGGAATCATCTGGCTTCCCCATGGAATCAGGTCCCGGGAAGCCATTTCTTCCAGATGCGGACGAGAATTGGTTTCTTGAAGAACTGGATAAGTACCTCTGCAATCATATCATACATGATCAAACAAATATCCTAATACACAACATATGAACAAACATCAACAAAAGTAAAAATGCACATCTCCTAATTTATTCATCTTAGAACAAAAAGCTGCGATTGACCTGAGTCACAAATTTCCTCGGGAATCTCTTTATTAAACAACGCGATGACAGCTCCAGGAAAGACCTAAGAAACGGCCACAACACAACAAAACACAAATTCCATACTTATCAGACCGAATCAAGTCAATCAAAACTATAGATTTGATAAGAAATCACTGATAATCAAGCAGCAGTTGTGCTTTCCATGGATATACCACGCGGAAAAAGAAACTAATCAAGAAAAAAAATCCAATTTAGGGTTTCGGCACTTACTTTCGTAGCATTATCGCGTTGTTCCTCGCGAAGCCGGAATCTGGAGAGAAACGAACCAAAGCAAAATCCGACGGAGAATCTCCGGTTTTATTCTCCGGAAGCTAAAACGCCGCGTTTTGGAGGAAAACGGGGTTCAGTAAAACGACGTCGTAAAGGAACACTATCTATCTGCCAAGTCTGTGAATAATAAGGGTAGTTTCGGTATTTGAACGGTAATTGTCCTTCTTTTTAGCTTGCAGTACTCGAGACCCTTTTCACTTCGATTTATCGAGCACCCAGCAACGAACAAGAACCCTAGAAATTCGCCTCCTAAATTCCCAAATAAAAAAATTAAATCGGATACAAATTTCCCAATGTCTGGTTTACCTATTCATATTCGTTAGAATTTTCTAGACATTTCACGTTCATTATCTTCTCTGCTTTCGTTCTTATGCTTTACGTTTATTTCCAGTTAGAACTTGGGATATCAAATCTGGGTTTACAAGAAGTTGTATCTTCCGTCTGATTTGCGTGGGAAAATAGCATAAATTTTCAACTTTTCGTGGTGGGTTTGGTTATTTTCTTGTGATAGGCAGTTTCTCTAATCGTCGTTCTTCTTGTATCGTGAAATTAGGGTTTCACATTTCTCCCATTTCCAGAAGCGCAGGCCTTTTAGACTCTCTCCGACCGAGACAAAGATTCTGTAAGTCATCTCTTGATTTCTTTTTCTCATCATTATCGGGTTGTTGACTGTTAGAATTATGTTCTCATTTATACTAATCATGTTTTAGCGCATTGCTTTGTGCGGCAATTTGTTTTTGTTGGGTCATACGGATCTAAAGAAGGGCATACGCCTGGTTGGATTTTTGTATGTTTCTTGAATAATCTCTTGAATATTTCAGTACTACCAGTCCTAAGCTAAGATGTCGTCGCCCTATCCCGTTTTGGACAACCGACCAATTGATAAGTGGAAGGTCACGGAATTGAAGGAAGAATTGAAAAGAAGGAAGTTGACAACAAGAGGGTTGAAGGAAGAATTGGTTAGGCGTTTGGATGAAGCCATACGTATTGAGAGAGAAAATACCGAAAGTGATGCTGTTTCCGCTGATGAAATCGATCAAGACATTGAAATGACTCCAAATATTGGTGAAGGTACTCCAGTTGCAGCTGCAGCTGCAGCTGAGACAACACCAGCTTCTGTTGAGATTGATGCGCTTCAGACAAGTCCGATACAAGCTAAAGTGGAAGATAATCGGGATGAGAAGATTGATGATGATCGAGATGAGAAGATTGATGATGTAAGAAATGTGGGTGGTCTTGATGATTCCGTGGTTGATGTGAAGCAAAAGGGTGTCCAAGAAGGATATGTGAGGGATGAAACGGCTAACGTAGAATCAGGGATAATAGTTTCCGACCCTGTGATTACTGAAGGTTCATCTATTGATATTGTCCCCAAACCTGACGTGGATTCGGAGAAAAAGGAACCAACTTCGATATTGGATGATGAGGATTCTAAGCATCATTCAGAGATTGAGGGTGTAAAGGCCGAGCTGACAGATGGCTTGCATAACACAAACCAGGTATCTGAGGTCAGCCCCGTTACAGGGCTCGAGGTAAAATCTGATTGTTGTATCTCTACTGATTCTGTGTCAAATAATGAAAAAATCGAACTGAAGGATAATGTAATTGCTGCTGATGATGTCAAATTAGAACATAATGTTAATAAGTCAGAAGAGATGGTGGAACCATCATCAGTTGGTGGCGAATCGCATCCCATGGATGTTGAGGAGCCACTTGAGCAGAAGACATCTGTTGAAGATAAAGATGACAGCAATGGTGGAAATGCTGATATGACCAAAGGAAATGACAATATCAATGCAGGCGACTCAGAAAAGTTAAACTTAGATAGAAGTTCTGGTGATGACTCGATGGAGGAAGAGGTGGATACGAAGCAAATTGAGTCAAATGATTCTGATGAAGTGATAAATAAGAGTGAGAAAATTGAAGTGCCTGCTGATAATATTGTTGACATTGTCGGGAATGATCCATTTACTGCAAAACGTCAAGGCTCTGAAAGTGAGATTCAACCTCTGGTGACTTCTGAGAAAAGAAAGCTTCCTGTTAATGGTAATCTTTTATGATTTTTTTCTTCTTTAATGAGCTATATATTATTATCGACCTTTCATGTTCGTTTTCTTGCCACAATAACATAATTACATGTTCTTCTCTTGTGTATTTTCTTGTCTATATGTGATTGCTTTGTGAGATGTAGTAATATGGATTTCATAGAATGTTTCGTATCGTAGAACAAAATGTTACGTTCCCACATCGCTTAGAAATGGGACTAAGTGATGTCTTATAAAGCCCTGGGCACCCTCGCCCCATAAGCTAGCTTTTGTGGATGAGATCTGTGGGTCTTTGCGGGATTGGTTTGGGCCTTTTATGGGATGGGTTCTTATCACAAAACTACCTAAATTCTGATGTTTTGGCGTTTTAACTTTCGCTTCTGTATTCTATTTGAAGTAGTTTATCTTTTATTCTTACCCGTCTATAGCACTGCGTGAATTGATTGCTACAATATGGTGGATCCTTGTGGCTGATCTGAAAGTCAAAAGATTTTGGAATCAGACCCTTTTACATCCTTCATTTCATTTATTCATGTTACTCATTGTCATTTAGCTTACACATTCACGGATCCAATCAATGGCTCTCGAGTCTATGCCTCGTTTCATAAATAAAAGTATACACTCATCTTCCTTTTTTAGCAATAAATGGTGAATAATCTTTGATTTCTGTTTGATTACAGATGAAGAAGCTGTTGGAAATAATGAACCTGTTAAGCGGCAACGCAGATGGAACTCTGAGAATATAAAAGTTGCAGAAGTACAAACACCAAAGTCATCAGGCCTGAATCGAAACTTCTCGAGATCTGACTCAACTGCTAGTGACGATGGAGCGAAGGAACGTGTGGGTGAGTGTAAATCTCCGTGTTTTTCTGTTCATTTATTCATTTGAACATTCATATATTAATGTTCCATATTTCCTTCATTCAGTTCCTCCATCACAAAAGGAGCCTACGAATTCCCTCAGAATCGATCGTTTCCTTAGGCCGTTTACGCTGAAAGCTGTTCAAGAACTTTTGGGCAAAACTGGAACTGTCTCGAGTTTTTGGATGGATCATATTAAAACCCATTGTTTTGTATCAGTAAGCCATTCTTTTTTCTCTAACTTAGATCACTTTGATTGAACAAATTAGTTTCCTTTTGATTGAATTTTGTACACTGTGATTCAGTATTCATCCGTTGAAGAGGCCGTGGCAACGAGAAATGCTGTATACAATCTTCAATGGCCGCCTAATGGAGGCCGCCTTTTGGTAGCCGAGTTTGTGGACCCAGAAGAAGTGAAGGCTAAAGTAGAAGCACCTCTGGTTCCAGCCACCCCTGGCTCCATGCCCACACCACAGGCTCCACCGCCTCAGCCTTCGTCCAGGCCACAAGGCTCCAAGCCACAGCCACAGCAGCCGCCACTGGATTCATCAGCTACGGCTCTTCTTCCGCCTCCACCACCACCGCTGTCTCATCCAATTCCGGCGAAAGAACGTCTGCAGCCTCCTGTGTCAGAGCAACAACAAGAAGCTCCAATTGTCACTCTGGATGATCTGTTTAAGAAGACAAAAGCAACACCTAGGATTTACTACCTGCCATTGTCAGAGGAGCAAGTTGCAGCCAAAGTTGCAGGTCAGGCAAAAGGTGGAAACAAGTAGTAAGTGTGGACGACCATGACGACCATGTAGGAGTCGTGGCTCATGTCTTATGTCTAGAGATGGTTCTATTAGGGTTTATGCTCGGCGGCCTTAATATTCTCACCGCCGGTGTGTTTCTTCTGAGTTGATTAGACTATTTGCGTTGATCTGTTTTTTTTTTTTTTTATGTTAGAGTTTAAATAGAACGCTTTTGTATTAGTGGATTTTGGTACCCTCTTGAAATATTTTATCATCTTTGTTATTACATTTTGCCATTTGAAGAAGAAGACATGTAATTAGGGTTTTTTATGGAGTTTTATTTGGATGATTTGGGTATCTAAAATCGAACTGAATAAAATTTAATTGAATCTTGTATTGGTTTTAAGTGAATATGTTACTATAAGGGTTTAATATTTTCGTTTAGTTATATAAAATGATCGAATCAAACCGAAAATCCAATTGAATATTTGTAATTTGATTCGGTTAAATAACCAATGGGTATGAGTTTGAGTTTAAAATCAATTGGGTATAAGTTTAAAATCAATTGGGTATAAGTTTAGAATCTGATTGAATTTAGTTTGATTCGGTTATTTAAAAAATATAGATTATCAAATCCAATATCGTTAATAATTAAATATTAAATATCAAATCTAAATAATATATTTTATTTTATTTTGTAAAACATATATATTATTTGAAATATTTCTAATAATATTATCTAATTATAATTTTATATAATAAAATGATTGATAAAATCGAAACAATTGAACAAATTAGAATTTAGATTTTATTTCGATTACGTTATATATTGATTTAAGTTATAATTCAACCGAATGATCGGACAACCGAACCAAATCAAACCGATTTAAGTTCGGTTATTATTTGATTACCGTTTTTTAAAAAATGATTAATATATATGCATTGTAATCGAACCTAAAACCAAACTAAAATCCGAATCTTTACTGACATATGGTAAGATCTATTGATTACAATGAAAATGAAAAGCTTTTCGAAATCATATTGAAAGAGAAACAAATCTAAACTGATATGAACACAAAACTACCTTTGTCTTTTTTTTTTCACACACAACACATAAAAGTCAACACCTTTCATTGTCTTCTCTCAAACCAATCTTCCTTCAATTCTGTTGCGACCAAAGGCGAGAATCCGCCGAAGTATTGTCGACAGGAAACACTTTGTTAGTGGTCGTCGACGTCCTTCCGACAGAACAGTCATCGGAGATCCGATGAGTTTGTCGGCGGCCGGAGTTTCTCTCCTCTTCCATTCTCTTCATCTTCTCCTTCTGCTTCCTCTTCATCACTTGCAGATGACCGTAGCTTGCTCCAATCGACGACATTTTCTTATGATTTTAATTTGATTTTTGAGGTTATTGTAATGAAAATGGAGAGCTCGTATATATGTTTATAGGATAAGTGTATATATGTTTATAGGTTAAGTGTATATATATAGGCGACCTGACCCCATCCATGCATTATTCCTTCGCCATTATTATCCTTCTTTCATGCCTCGCTCATTTTTTCTTTTTTTTTCTTTTTTTTTTTTTTTGGTTTTATCCTCGATTTACTGTTCGACCGTGACATGAAAAAAAATATTATATAATATCTTAAAATTATATTCCAATAATTCATTATCTATCTTGAAATTAATCTCTACTGTGAAATATTTAAATAAAAAAAACAAAAGATAAATAAACTAAAAATGAACTCTACAAAATGGTCAATTATGTAGTGGTCACCGAAAACAACTCACCACTTAAATAGTGGACAATAAAGACTAGAAATAATTAAGATATAATGGTCCTCCATGATTAAAATTGGAACTTTTTTACTCGAAACTATTTTCTAAACCATTGTATTTATTGTAAATTGAGTGAGATTTTAAATAGTTTAGTGTAAAACCTTTGCATTTATTAGGTATTGGATTATAAAATTTTAAGATTTTATGTAATTTATAAATATTATTTTAATTTTATGATATTATTTTATGAAATTCTAATTTAATCTTATGTTATTGAATACATAATTCGGAAAATAATATTAAAATGTTATGAAGTATGTTGTTATTCAGTTAATAAATTTTGTAAGAGTTCTAAATAATTAAAATCATATTAATAGTTAAAATAGTACTTACTTATAATTTTTTTTCTGTAGAAATTGAAACTGTACAACAAAATTAAATAAATCAAATAGTTATTCTTACTCCCACCTTTTTCGAATATATATGTGTGATATATTTTCAATAAAAGTATTATTTCATTTTTCTCTTACTCGATCATGATCCCCAAAAATTATGAAGGTTCCAAAAAATCAATTTTTATTCTATATTATTTAACAAAAAACTAATATTTTTCCATTAAATATTTCAATGAGAATTCTGAAACGGGAGGTGAAAAGCAAGAAAGTTTCAATGAAAATTGTGAAACAAGAGGTGATCTCTAGTTCGGATGGAGGGTTTTTGAAAAATAGACGTGTTGTTTTAGATGAAGTGAGGTATACCTCGGATACCGAAAATTAGTCCCGTAATACAGTGGTGATTGATGTTGAGTGTGTAGTTACACGAAGTTATTGTGCATGAAGGTTCTTGGATTGGAAATCACTAGGTTTTGTGATTCTGATTTCACTGTGGGTCCGAGTAGAAGACGATTAATAACAAGTGTGGTGATTATAATTGATCTTAATCCAATCAGTTGGTAGTCAGAATCGCAAAAAGTGTTAGCTCTCTCAAAGTTTTGAGACCAAGTTTATGGTCTTAAAGATGGTAGTCAAGGTAGCTAAGTGGCTTAAGGGATTGTGTGTGATGAGCTATAATTAGAAGGTGTGTACAACTGAGAATTTGGCTGATATCTTCGGTGTTACTTCTTTGGTTAATTAGTTCAGATGTGCATTGGATTAATTGATCGCGAAGGCTAAGTAATGTAACTCAGGTCTGGGATTAGAAAAAATGGATGTTGCATGAAGAATCTAGGTGGAGAATTGTAAGGTAGACTAGATATTATAACAATGTGGCATGTGTGGCTAATTGGTAGATGTACGCGTTTGGTTTGCCTAATTGGTTGGTGTGGGCAAATGTTTGGTGTGCTTATATGATTGATTGAAGAGCAAAAGAGTTGCTGTAAATACTCATTAGCATTAATTTGCAAAGACAAGGCAAACAAGTGGAAAATGCTAAGAATACACAAAGGATACTTCGAGGGTGCTGGCTTGAGCACAAAGTGAAGTATTATGGAAAATACTCAATTTATGTGGGTTGAACAACGGGTTTGCTCGTGACTATTGACAAGGTGAGAGAAGAGTGTAAGAAGGTGAATGGGGTGTGGATATCGGAAAATACGAGTTAGATTAAGAGTGTGGGGTTTGGAAAATACGGGTGAATGTTCCAACTGCACTTGGATACTTTTGAGGTGCACCTGGAAAGAGTTTTATTGTAACTCTTGTAAAGTTCTATCCTTGTTGTAGTGAATTTCTAGGTTTTGATCCCGGCGAGACGTAGGGTTGTCATACCGACGACCTGAACTCGTTAAACTTCTTGTATCCATTTTACTTTCAGTCATTGATTGTTTATTTCTTGTATCAAACTATTTCGAATTTAAAATCGAGAGGTGTGAGATCGACGAGGGTGTGTTTCATTAAAGATTCGATCCTTGAAAACACCAACAACAAGAGTGATGAATAATACACACAGTTGGAAGAATTAGCAAACTTATGAAACCATATCTCCCAATATCTACAAATTGTGTAAACTCTGAACATAACTTCTTAAATTTGAACGAAATATTTCTCCAACACTTGTGTTTTTGTAAAATAATTATAAATTATAAGTAAGCCTTTATTAATTAAAATTTCATAAGTATTTTATCTCAGTAAATATATAAATAAATAAGAATGATAGTTTAACTAGGGAATGGAATATAGCATAAAAAATATCAAACTATTTTATTTTAGCCTATAAAACATGAATTATTATCTTTAACCTAAAAAATCCAAACTTATTTTTTGTCTTAAAAACACTAAATTTAGGAATATAGTGTAGAAAATACCAAAATTTGTAATTTTTTGCCTATAAAATACAAATTATTACTTTGAACTTAAAAATTTTGAATTTTTACATTTTGTCTAAAAAACACAAACTTATCAAATTAATTATATCCATACACAAACAAAAACACTAAATCATATTTTAACTCTTTGAATTTTTAAGTGTTGTCTAAAACAACACAAATTTATTAAATTAATCATATCCTAAAATTAATGTTTTTAAGACAAAAAAATATACGTTAGAATTTTTTAAGTTAAAAATAATAATTCATGTTTTATAGGTTAAAATAAAAAAATTGGATATTTTTTATGCTATATTCCCTTTAACTTACTTAGCCACTAATCTCCTACCTTATCTCATTTAAAGAAATATATATTTTGACTTAACATAGTTTGTATTTATTTGTTAAATACGCATCACTAGATGCTTAGCCTAAATTTTATTTCTATTTTTTCCAACTTTTAGACACAATTCCATAATTATATATAGGGAAAACAACCTATTCCCCCCTGAATTTTACCACTTTAATCCTATTCTCCCCTGAACTTTTCTGCTCATCCTATTCCCCCTAAACTATCACTACTCATCCTATTCCCCCCTGAACTTTAAAAATCCATACTATTCCCCCTCTGTTAATTTCCTGTTAATTTTTCTGTTAATATTCCCCCCAAACTATATAAACTATAGCCTATTTCCCCCCGAACTATATAACCTATAGCCTATTTACCCCTGAACTATATAAACTCTAGCATATTCTCTCGAACTATATGATTTTTCTAAAGTAACATATTTTCTTTAATTTTAATGTATTATTAAACTTTTTATATTACAAAATATTAAAATAAAAAATACTTTAAATTCTAAAAATTACAAAAAATTCTATATGATTTCTCTAATATTAACATAACCATATTTCACCTAATTTTTACTCGATTTACCGAATTTCAAACCCGATTTAACCGAATTTTCACTCTATTTCACTCACATTTAACACGTTTTCACCCAATTTTGACCCAATTTCATCCAATTTTTATTCGAAAAATTCTATATGATTTCTCTAATATTTAACATAACCATATTTCACCTAATTTTTACTCGATTTACCGAATTTCAAACCCGATTTAACCGAATTTTCACTCTATTTCACTCAAATTTAACACGATTTCACAAAGTTTTGACCCAATTTCACCCAAATTTTACTCGATTTCACCTTATTTCAACCCGATTTAACCGAATTTTAACTCTATTTCACTCATATTTAATCCGATTTCACCCAATTTTTTTACCAAAATTTAATTCGTTTTCACCTAGATTTTACTTGATTTCATCGAATTTCAGCCCGATTTAACCGAATCTTAACTCTATTTCACTCATATTTAATCC
>CM071868.1:42222984-42233243 GCA_036759665.1 Gynandropsis gynandra
AGAGAGAGAGAGAGAGAGAGAGAGAGAGAGAGAGAGAGAGAGAGAGATATTACTCGTCACCGGTTATCTGCCGGCTGAGGAAAAGACTCGCTTCTCATTATGTAATTTACCCCTTTACCCTTTTACGCTTTTACCATTTTACCATTTTACGCTTTTATCCTTTTACCCTTTGGATATACATCGTCGAACCCTCGGAACTCACGGTGATTAGATTAATCACAATTATATACATCACGAGATCTCCATTTCTATATTAGGGTTATATTATTTATATACTGATTAAATTCGAAAAAAATGATATTAAAAATGGATAGTTAAGCTTGTTAATTTCAATCCACTAAATTAGACCTTAAAAGTCTAAGATTATTAACGAAATTCAACTTCCTTAGATACTAAGAAAACCAAACAAGAAAAAGACTTTCATAACAAAGTGAAGACTAAAACAAAAGCAACAGCCATAAGAAGTAGTTAATATTAATTAATAATAATTATTTGATTACTTGGTTTACCAAAGCAACATCCATAATAAGTAGAAATTTCTTTTATTTTATATAATTATATATATATATATATATATATTCATCTCAATAAGCAAAGCTAAAGAAAATGACAGTACACTGTAAGGAACAGACCAAAGCTTCCATTGTATTATATATAGACTCATTACATATTACATATATATATATATATAACTTATCTCCGGAATCTTCTAGAAGAAACCCTTGAGATCTCTCACTTCTTCCTTTTCTTCGGCGGCTGAAGCGCCTCTTCCTCTTCTTCCTCCTCCTCTCCTCCTTCATCCACTCCCACCTCATCATCATCATCTGGTTCATCATTATCATCATCATTATTATCATCATCATCCGGTTCATCCTCACCAACATCATCACCATTGATGGAGGCGTTCTTCTCTAGTGGATCATCACAGTCTTCAGTCTTTCCTTTTTCTTTCTCTTTCTCTTCCTCGGCCTCATGACCATCGTTATTTCCATTGCCTACCTCACCGTCAACAACCTCATCTTTGGGATCTCCCTTTGTAACGGCGGCGGAGTTTACCACCGCCGTACCGGAGTTTACCACCGCCGTACCGGAGTTAGCCTGTAAGTTTCATTTCCGTTTGGAACAATACATATATAGCTCTATAACAACAATATTTTTGAGTTATTTCCAATGAAAATTCGATTTCTAAGTATATGAAAGCATAATCCATAGAATATTCCATTAAAACGTAAAGAGAGGACGAACCACCTTCGACCGTTCTTTTTTTTTGTTCCATTAGGGAAAAATAAAAAATTAATAATATTAATTAATGTAAGAAACAAACACCGATTTTTTTTTTCTACTGTGATTACATTCATAAAACAGTCCTAGTGATTCAATATCGTTGTTCAATTATTCTTTAAACATATTAAAAAATGGTGGTACGATGAAAATTACTTCATTTAAACTCATAAATCCCAAGATTAGATCATAATTTAACAAAGGAAATCTAGAGAGAGAGAGAGAGAGACTTGCCATGGACGTAGGCGAAAGAGCATCCATCGTATGAGTCTTCACGTTGAGATTATATATAAGATGTGTAAGAGAGGAGAGAGAAAACAGATCTTGAGAGAGAGAGAAAATGAAGATGAAGAAGAAGAAGGCTTCGTTCATGGTGGAAGGTCTAAGTGTGAAGCTCACACATATAATATAATTGAGAAAGAGAAGAGAGATAGAAATATTCCTATATTGAAGGGGCATTATAATAATCTCATTCCAATATTATATATATATATATATACGTATATGAATTAATTTACAAAGTAAAAGAGGAAAAGGAAGAAAAGGGTACATCATCATGCAATGAATCAATGACAAATGCTATTCCATCAAATATAATTTATACATAATTAATTACATATTTTAACCACAACCATACCATAGTTATGTACTATCTAACACCAAGGGTAAAAAGACATAAAGGTGTAATATTACTATAGTTATATTTTTACTACAAAGATTCTACTCCAGCAGCAGATGGGGACCAAATCTTTTTCCCACCAAACAGAACCTATTCTCTTTTACCATAAAAAACCTAACTTTCTGTCACTTTATCTTGTTCACCCTTTTACTGTTCCCTCTATGAATATTTTCTCCAACAATTCGAATTGATACAAAATGACATTCATATATTCATAAAAAGGAATGATTATTATAAAATTACTTTCGAGAATTGAACTTTGTTATTTATTTATTTATTTATTAAATTATTACCGAGCAAATAACAGAATAACTTCGGATTAAAAACATTACAGGGCCATAAACCAAGTATTTTTTTTTTTTTTACCTTGTTATAGTCCCTCACAACCTCGACATTGAATAGTCCATTGCATCTACCAGGAAATCTGTCCATACAAATACAAAATTTTAACCTTTTCTTAAACTTTCATTTCACCATTATGGAAATTACTGAACGAACTCTTACCAGCGTCCTCCTTGGTGAAACACATTGGTGGTTTTATCCTGAAGACGTTTCCATGAAGTCCTCCTTTACCCAGTAATATCCCGAGTTCTTCATATAAATAAAGAGGTAAATTCATTAGCCCAATTTGGTTAATTCCCATGGTTATAAAAAACAAATGACAGTAGGTAAATGTGTGTTACCTCTAAGTTGCTCAAACAAGACAGCTGTTTCAGCCTTAGCTGGTGTCTTGTTCTTCCTATCGGTTACAAGCTCCACTCCAACCATCAAGCCACGACCTCTCACATCTCCAATTACTGAACATAACAAATGACAGTAGGTAAATATTATTGTGACCCTTTTGTCTATACACTGTAAAAGCCTTAGTAATTAGTAAAACAAGGTTATTACTGTCATGTCTTTGCTGTAATTCTTGTAATCGATGAATAAGGTGTGAACC
Organism: Gynandropsis gynandra; assembly: GCA_036759665.1. Classification (NCBI taxonomy): domain Eukaryota; kingdom Viridiplantae; phylum Streptophyta; class Magnoliopsida; order Brassicales; family Cleomaceae; genus Gynandropsis; species Gynandropsis gynandra. The sequence goes on from CM071868.1 coordinate 42,225,885, forward strand.
AACATCAGCACAATGCACCTGACGCTTCTCTTTGTCTATGACATTTAGAACAGCAAGCCCTCCAGCTGAACAAACAGGGTTTCCTCCGAAAGTATTGAATTGAATTTTCGAAGCCATTACGCTTGCTATTTCTGGTGTAGTCACCACAGCTCCTAATGGCAGTCCATTTCCGATACCCTGAATTCATTATACAGAAAAACTAATAGAATCAACACATATCATATTGCATCAGTTCGACATGAAAAAATGCACCTGACCCTCTAGGCACTGACCAAGATCCAAGACGAATCTAGTTCGAGTGACACAAGTTTGTCGCCGTCGAGTGTCACTCTATGATTCGGCTCTTGGTCAGTGCCTAGAGGGTGAGCCTGTGGTCTACACAAAAGTAGAAGGGAGAAAGAGAAATAAATCTCGGCTGCAAAAAAAGGGAACAGCGGCAATGGCGATAGACTTGCGTCGCCATAGGATGTCACTCGAACTAGATTCGTCTTGGATCTTGTGCCTAGAGGGTCAGGTGCATTTTTTGACTCAAAGCAAATGAAGTTTAGATGTTATATTAGAACATAATGTGCTTGAGTCTTTGAGGACCTTTGCCATTGTGACTATATCAGGAATGACATCTTGAGTTTGAAAACCCCAATAGTGGCTTCCTGTCCGACCAAATCCAGTTTGGACTTCATCTGCGATACATACACCACCGGCCTTACGTACAATGTCATAAACCTGTTTTAAGTACCCGGGAGCCAATTCCACGGCTCCACCAACGCCCTAAAAGTAAAGACAACAATGGAAATACGATGAACACCCTGGTCAAGATAAGTGGTAAGCTTCACGATTCCAACAAACCTGGATGGTTTCTGCTATAAATCCAGCCACTTTGCCTGAAGTGCCATATTCGATGTGATCTTGCACATCTTTAGCATATAGAGAAGCATCAGAGCCAAAGACTCCACGGTAAGGATCAGGATTCATAACGTGATGGATCTCACCCTGCAAGAAACGAGAGTGAGGTGGGGCAACAATGGTTACCAAAACACGGGAATGAAACACGACATTCCCGTGTTTGAAGGAGGGAAATCGTAGAAGAAGTCATCAAATATACTCAATAACTCGGTAAAGTTCAAGAAATCTAATCAAAACTAAACCTAATAATCATGAAAATACTATGACCGATTACATGTTATCAGTTACCAACAAAGAACTTATAATCATTGTCAGCTAAAAGTTTGGACTGGACATGGCGATGATCAAAATCATTGATGTATCTAAAAAACTTTTCTTGAAACAATAGATCATCATGAGAAGCATGTGAATAAACCTGTGGTAGTGGGTATTTCCATGTGTTTAGAGCTGTTAGTCCAATTGTATTTGAACTTCCACCATGATAAGCATTTCTCAAAGAGATCATCTCAAGATTACCAGTGTATAGTCTAGCCATCATCATTGCCAACTCATTAGCTTCTGAGCCAGAATTTACAAAGTATACAACCTGCATTCAAACACCAACTCTATTGATTCCTTCAAATGCTAAGACAACAATTTAACTATCACTACTAGAAATTTAAGATTTAAGAATTTCTGACTGACAAATCCGTCTTTAAACAAATTTAGGGACGGATTTGAGACGGGACGAACAACTTGGAATTTTGGGACGAGTCGCATCCCTGTCCCCAAACTTTAAGGACGGGTTACGTCTCGTCCTCACAATTTGCGGACGGGGAACAAAGACATTATAATCAGAAACGAATAAGATATATAGAGAAATATATGCGAATTGTTTGTGAGAAACGAGTAGAGAGAGAGAGGTTAAATAAATAATTTCTGGACCAATTAAGGACGGATTACGGATTAAGACAAATATTTTCCGACGAAGAGTCCCGAATACATCCTAAATTTTGCGGAGGGACGCTGATTTCGTCTACAAATTGCGAACACCCTTGAAAGGGGTCCCAAATCCGTCTGCAATCATGGACGACTTAGGACTGCACTCTGAAAATATACGGACGTATTAAGGATCCGTCCTTAAAGTCGTCTCTAATCTGTCCCTATGGCTCTTTCAGTCCGCAAAATCTGTCCGGAAATGATTTCTTGTAGTGTATGTAAACTGTAGAGGGCTTCAAAATCTTTACCTTGAGATTTCCAGGCATTTTAGCAGCTAATGCTTCAGCAAAATCAGCAATGGCATGATGCAGGTATATGGTTGTAGCATGTTGAAGAAGTTTGCTCTGTTCTGTGATAGCATTTAGAATGTCAGGATGGCAATGTCCGCAGGAGACTGTAACTATTCCAGCGAATGCATCCAGATATCGCCGCCCGGATTCATCAAACAAATACTGCATTTTTCCTTCAACGATATTGAGCTGCACAAAGGCGACAGAGACTTCATAAACATGGTGCTAACAGATTACACCAAACATGAACTCTTTTTTAGTCAGATTCAAATGTTGGATCAAAGTTGACAAAAATTAGAGCAATCAGAAGACCTAGATCAAGTATAATCCTATGAATCGGGCATTATCTTTGTGAATCAAGGAGTGCATAAACTATAAACCAAAAAAATTCAAATGTAACCATTTTCAGACCTAAAAATCTCAATCCAACCGAACCAATTGCAGCGACAAACATCAAAATCGACGAGAGAACCAGAAAGAAACAAATGCGACGTACGGGCTTTTGGTAATAGTGGAAGAGGGAAGGTCCGAGGAACTTCTTCCGCTTCTGCAGAACCTCATCAGCGGAAGGACCTTCGTAAGACTGAGGTTGGTAATCGAACGACGGGAGCCGCGGCGGAGAATCGGCGAAGGAAGGGGACGTAGAGAAGCAGCCGGCACAACGAGAGATTCTAAATGGATTATGACTGAGATCAAATTTGAATTTCTCCAGGGTTCTCTTCAAGAGTTGCCTTTGTAACGCCATTGTTGTACGGAATCCAAACCTCAGAGAGAGAGAGACGAAATTACTCTATCGACAATTCATATTTATAGTCCGTGACTTACTATTTATACTTGCGAAAAATAAAGGAGACGAAATTAATTGCTCAATGCGTCATCAAAATTGATATTCGTATCAGTTATAAAAAATTAATGATATAATAAATAAAAAAGGATTTGAGGTTTATGGGTTTAATTATAAAATGATGACGTGTCATATAGGATTCGAAAATATTCCTTCTCAGCGACACGTCATTGTCGGTATCTATCTTGGAGTTCGACACTTCGTTCATCGCTAGAAATATAATTTAAACTATAAATATAATTTAAATTTTATAAAAAAATATAAGGAATTAATGTACAATTTCGAAAAATTAAATTTTAATTCTATCCTCCTCTAAAAAAATAATTTCAATTTTACTATTATAATATTAATATTTTATAAATTAGCGTTTGTGACATTTTGTATGGTATATAGGATCTAAACTACTCACACGATCCAACAATGTATACGATATTTATTGTTTATGTGATTTTTATGATTCATACGATTTTCATGATTTATACAATTTATAAAACTTTCGAAAATTATTTTCGAAATTGCTAAAAATCGTATGAAATCGTCGAAAATTATTCAAAAATGATTGAAAATCGTTCAAAAATCGCTGAAAATTATTTTTAATTTTGAAAATCGACTCTCTGAAAATCGATTCTCAGTTCTTTCTCTCAATTTTAAAATAGATTTCGTTTCAGAAAAAATATCAAATCATATATATTTTTACTGACAAAATATAAAAATATATATGTTTTTTTCTCAGTTTTTTATTAAATTTACGAAAACTACGAATATATACCTAATATCTTCCCAAATTAATTTATTATAAAGAAAATTGAAAAATCATAATTAAAATAGCAGAAATTGAGGTGGATCCGACGGATATTTGACGTGGCAATGCTACCAGATACAGAAATAGGAATAAATTAGAACTTCGTAAGAGCTGTATACCACTATGGAGAATCTATCTTGTTCCCTTTGTGGACCCCATACCGATATTTATAATGATCAAATTGGAAAGATTCCATATCCATTCAAAATATATATGAATATATTGTAAATTACGGAATAAAAATAACATTCAGTAACATATTTTTTAAAACGTGATGTTTTAAAGTTTAACAATATCTTGAAGTTAAACAATTTTTCGTATTGTTAATAAAATAAAAAAACTCAATATAAACAAGTAACAAAATGATTTCTAATAAATGTTATAAAAAAATGGATTAGGCGTTGGTCAATCATTAGATATCTTGAGGTTTTATAGACATTTGATAGTAATAGTTTAGATCACGTCTAAATTATTTCAATCGGTTGTCAAAATATTTAGGGTTGGTTGAGATAATTTAAACACTTTTTATCATCTATGTATGTTATATATTTTTTTAATAATTTAGATAAATTTTATAATAAAAGGTTTCGAAATTGGATTATGATTTTATATTTTTATCAATATTTTTAACCATCTTATAAAATATAAATATTATGATAAATTATTTAAGATGGATTAAGACATGAACATTAAATTTTTAGATAATACTCGTCAATCCTAAATCTCTATACATTATTTTTTATTTTATATAATACATATAGATATCAAAGGCCCTACTAATGCCAATTTTTTTTTAAAAAAAAACATGATATCTCATAATAAAGCTTTCAATTAGAATCTATTGATATTATTATTATTATTGGATTGAAATCAGATTTGCTTCTCCCTCACCAATAATCCCCACAAGAACAAAACCCATTCCTAAAATGGTGAAACCTTGTAGAATCTCTCAATACAATTTCTCTTCCCACAAGCTTGGAGATATACTTTATGGCATTATGACAATCATTACACACTCTAAGATTCTTCATGATTCTCAATGTAGTTTTGTCGGAAGTTGATATTATCCCAAAAGCAATTGCCAATTTCTCACTATGATGTCTCAAAATCTCTTCTTTCACTTCTTCTTCTAAGTCATGTAAGACTGATTCAATGTGAGGAACAAAACCCATTTTCTTTATTTCTTCCCATATCTCTTCAATGGCTTTGTATATCTCTTCTTTCTTTGGATGAATCATATCTTCAACTCCAAAGATATGAACTTTATGATTCACTTCAATCCAACTTAACCCTTGATCCTTTTTCACTCTTTCTTCTTTCATCCATTTTCTTATCTTTGCTGCTTCTTCCCATTTGCCACACGCTGCGTATAAATTAGCCATGGCTGCGTATGCTCCACTGTTCGTTGGTTCAATCAGAAGCAGTCTATCCCCTGCAATTTTACCTAATTCAACGTTCTTATGAACCCTACAAGCAGACAGAAGTGAACCCCATGTCACTGCATCAGCCTCAATTGGCATTGTCTCAATGAATTCATATGCTTCATTTAACAATCCTCCACGTCCTAATAGATCAACCATAGTAGCGTAATGGCTCAGCGTAGGTTCGATTTTATGCTTTTCTTTCATCATTTTGAAGTATTCACGGCCTTGATCAATCAATCCCACGTGAGTACAAGCGGATAGTACACCAACGTACGTTATATGGTCAGGTCTTAATCCCTCAATCACCATTTTCTCAAAGATCTTCAATGCTTCTTCTCCATGACCATGCTGTGCCAACGCAATAATCATTGACGTCCAAGATACGGTATCTCTTTTCTTACGAATCAAATCAAATACCCGTCTTGCCAAAGTTATATTACCCGCCTTTGCATACATTGTGATTAAAGCATTACTCACAGAAACTGAATAAACTTCCCCTGATCTTATAGCACTTCCATGGATTTGCTTTCCATGATCTAAAGATGCTAAACTTGAAATTACACTTAACATAGCTGCAAAGGTATAACTATTTGGTCTTTGACCTTCTGTAATCATTGATCTAAAAAGACTTATAGCTTCATCATACAATCCATGTTGTTCATATCCAACAATCATTGCAGTCCATGCTACTATATCACGATCTTTCAACGCATCGAATATCTTTCTAGCTGGATTTATATTCCCAATCTTGATGTACCCATCGAGTAAAGCTGTGAAAGCTTCGATTTTCAGATCTGAGTTTCCTTTTTGTTCAAGGATTCTTCGAGCAATCACAACACCTCCAGACTTGGAGTACATTGAAATCAACGCGTTTTCCACGATACCCGAAAGATCAAACTCTGTTCTGATCATATATCCATGGATCTGTTTACCAAAATCAAGCTTCTCAAGATTGGCACAAGCAGATAAAACACTCGAAAACGTGAATCTATCGGGTGACAAAGATGAATCCATCACCATCTTTGAAAACACCTCTAAAGCTTTGAGATCATATCCATGTTGATTGTACCCAGAAATCATTGAATTCCAAGTGATTATATCCCTTTCAACCATTTGTTCAAATTGAATCAAAGCAAGATCAATCCGATCAACCTGCATATATAACGAAATCATAGTATTCCAGCTTGAGATATCCCTTGAAACCATTCTATCAAACACAACTTTAGCCATCATGGGATCCCCACATTTTGCATACATATTAAGCAAAGAATTCCCTACCGAAATATTACCACTAAGACCAAACTTAACAGCTAAAGAATGAACCTTTCGACCAATCTTCAGACTGTTAATGGCGGCAACTGATGCGAGTACACTCGTAAACGTGAACTGGGTCGGCGTAATTCCTTCATTCATCATTTTCCCTATCATGTTTACAGCCTTCTCATATCGACCCAACTTTTTGTACCCCACAACCATTGTAGTCCACGAAACAGAATCTGTATGAGGTAACTTATCGAAAATCTCATGTGCAGTGTCCATTTCTCCTCGTTTAACATAAGCAGAAAGAACCGTGTTCCATGAGAAAGCCGTTCTAAGGGGCATTTCATCGAACAAGTTACGTGCATCAAAGGCACGACCAGTCTTGGAGTAGAAATTCATGAGGTTATTCATCAGGAAAACACTGAAAACAAGACCCGATTTAACGATTCGAGCATGTACGGATTGTGCAGTGAAGATGTCATTGGACTTGAGAGATTTTTGCAGTAAGTGGATGTAGAGATCCGACCGAGGAGTCAAAGTGGGTGTATCTGGGACCATCTCGTTAGTTTCGATGGTTCATGAGTAAATTTGACAGCCTCATGAACTTCATATCATCATGATTTCTTTTTGGTGTAAGAAAAAATGAAAATAACTCGAATGTAATGGATTTTGTGGGCCCCCGCGGGTACCCGCGAAAATCTCACTACCCGCACCCGAACCCGTCTCGCACGGGTAACTACTATTAATACCCGTACTCGTATCCGCTGTTCGGGTACCCGCAAAAATCCGTCAAAATTTTCAAAACTCGCGGGTATCCGTCCCGCAAAAGAAAAACTCAAAACTAAAAAAACTCAAAAC
>CM071868.1:42252883-42290481 GCA_036759665.1 Gynandropsis gynandra
ACGCCCGACCGGGTTATTTCAGTCCAAAATGGCCCGTAGGTGACGAGAAGAAGTGCCCGACCGGGTGATGCAGGTGCGCCCGATCGGGCTGTTTTTAGTCGATCTGGCCCGTAGGTTTACACGACTCGGGTTAGGTGACGACACGCTCGGGCATAGGTACCCGCTCGGGTACCTCTGTATGCCCGCTCGGGTAACGTTGTTCTGTTACGGATTTGCTGGTCGTTTGTGATCAGATCTCTTGTATATAACCCTTGTAAAACCCTAAAAACAACATATATACTGAATACATTGATTTGAGCCGTTTCATGCTCAACGTAACAATGTTTATATAAAATATTGATGATTTATTTAGATTTAGATTCATTGACTAGCTTAAACACAGACAAAAGTCCCACGGATTTCGCTGACTATATCTATTAACAGAGAGTATTTTTTAAAAATAAATTTTATTATTGGTATTATAAAAAAATAAAGTAAAACTTTTAACATAAATATTTTTTATAAATATTCATATTTTAAAAGTTTTTTCCCCTCGGAAAAATATAAAAATATATGATCCGGTCCGCTGTAAAACATATCAAAATGGGCCGGGCCGGGCCATTCCACTTTCCATTTAACGTACGGCCCTTGAGCTTTGAATTACAAAAGGGCAGAATCGTCATTCTATCTATTTCCTTGTCTGTAACTTGAAAGATAATTCGAACGATCTCTTTTGCCTCCATCGCAATTCGAAAGCTTTCAATTTGCAGAAAATTTTGTTCCTCTTCAGATTTAATTTCCGTACTCTAGGGTTCATAATTTCTACTCCAAATTCGTGAATTTTGGGTTCACGAGGCGAGATTAGTTTATCTTCAATCAGGCAACTGTAAATGTTTACAGTTTAGTTCACCGAATCGAGCCCTAGTTGTTGGTAAGGAGCTACATTGTCCATGGCAAGACGAAGAGCCGAGAAACGTGATAAACACATTGAAGAAGGAAAGAAATACGATCAGATCGAAAAAGACGAGATAGGAGCTCGAAGGGAAGATAAGATTGAGGGTTTTGTGGATGTGGAAGGTAAGTTTTTGTACCTAGAGTGAAAATTGTGAGCTGTACGATTGAATTTCATTTGCTGTTTCTGATTGAAAATGGAAACTGAAAATTATGAGTTCTTCGTATTTTCCTTTCCTTGTTTCTTAATGGCGAATCCAGTTATGCTAACACATGCTTGTTGTTGTCGAATTTCTGTCCGTATATTGTTCGTACTTTACACTGGTCAGCATTGCATTAAAATGCAGAATCGTTTGTGATCTTGATCTGATATGGTTTATGGAATCTCTATGTAGTTGAAAGACAAATTGCTGCAATCAGAGCAATTCGTGATGTTGAGGTTGAACACACTTTAACTGCTCTGCGTTTGCTACGTTCATATTTTACTGAAGAACAGCTTCAGACACCAGTATCAGAATTCTTTGAAGAAAGTCTTCCTAATTTATCTCTGGTGAAAAATGAAGAAAATGGGCAGATAGAGGTAAAGCCAAAGGCTAGAAATGGCGATTCATTCATGGACAATGCAGATGGATTGGACATACATTATTCTCTTTTACGGCGATTATCAATGGGTTTTCCCAACTTCTACGGCAGATCATCTTTCGGTGGCTATGATGTTCCTGGTACAGGTAGAGAAATTCAAAGAGTTATTTCATACTGAATACGACAGAGATTATCATATTAATATTTCATTTTTTCAAATTTTGATGTTCTTTTGGTGGCAGTATCAAGAAGTATGTTAGGAGCTGATAACTCACAGCTCAAGGATATGGTAAGTTCATAGCTTTTGGTTCTGGAAGGCTTATCTTTTGCTCAAGCCATCTTATAGTTTTTCCCCAAATCGAAAATTAGCCGATAGCTTTAGTGGAGCTGTAAACAGATTCTAATTAACTTATTGTTTTTCCCTCTTTCACCCCTGCATTTCCTCTGGATTCCTTTGTGTTTGAGTGATGGCTTAGATGTGATTCAGATAGTTCTGCTGTTCCATGTTATAAATGATGGAAAAAGGTGGAAACTGTGTATTCTAATTGCAAAAATTTATGCAAAAACCTGTTTCAGTTCAATGAATATAAATTGCTTTTAACTTTGCTCCATTCATTCATGCTTTTTAGGTCTCTCACGGGCTTTCTGAGAGCCAGATGTATGGAAACCATGACGCTCTACGAACTCCTGGGGTATGTCACCTCTTCTTGATTAAGTTACATGTATATGCACTTGATTGCATTGTACATATGAAGTACAAAATTAATCTAGGATAACAATATCCAGGAATAAGCATCTATTAGGACCTAGATTGATTTCAGTTTCGCGCGTTATGTTTTAGTTTGCAGAAGATCAACCTAGTGATTCTTTAATATGTTTTACCCCTAAGAGCCGAGACTTCACAATAATTCCTTAAATATGAGTTTAAAAATCAGAACTCTTACAGTTAGAATTTCCTTGGAGAACGAAACAGGATGTGGTAAATGTTGCAGGTAAGTTCGCAAAGGCTTTCTATGGGAATGACACCCAAAACCAGGAGGCTACCAAAACCTGGAGAGATGCTTCTTTCAGTGCATGGTTCACCTCTTGGAGTCTTCAAGGAGGATAACAATATGGGAGCTATAAATGGTATATTTCTCATTCTTATGCGCTATAAAAAGCTCTGTTTAGGGTTCTTATGTGTGTTTCCAACTTGTGCAGAGGAAGATAGTTGAAGGGCTTCAAGGCTTAAAACACTTTCATATTGTAAGTTTACAAGGGCTCATCAGCTATATTGTAAAAATGGATATTTCACACCATTTCACGTGTTGCTATCAAACGTTTGTCAAGATTTGCTCTATTATTCGTATATTTGGTTTCAGATCCTCAGTCTTAGTATTGGTTATGCTTTTGTAATTCATGTTTTGATACATAAACAAAGAACTGAAGTTTTCTGCTTTATGAACTGCTGACTCGAAAGATCAAACAAATGAAACTGTGTAAGAATTTGGCAGTCCATGCCATTATTGAAGTACAAAGGTAACTCTAATATTCCAGTTCAGTTGGCTTTGATGAGACAAGAATTCTTGCAGAGAGATTGCAGTCCGAATGCTCCATCTTTATGAGCATATATGACTGATTCTACATGAAAGCTGCGAAAGGAGTTCTCAGGTAAGAAGGAGTAATCATGCATCTAACCATGGTTCAGGAGGAATCATGCATCTAACCATGGTAAGAAGGAGGAATCATGCATCTGAACATGGTAAGAAGGAGTAATCATGCATCTAACCATGGTAAGAAGGAGGAATCATGCATCTAACCATGGTTCAGGAGGAATGAATCTTTCATTATAACCAGATTCTCAGCCAGTGAAGAATTTGTGCAGCTCCAAATTAAACATAGCTGACTCTATATCAATCGCTTATGACTAAGTCCTTTGCATTGTCTTTTGGCCTTATGTTTCTCTTTTCAGAATCCGAAGCAGGCAGTGTGGATCCAAAAGCCTCAAGTGCTTCCAAGAAGAATCTCTTATTAGGTACAATCCCATCTTTCTCCATATTCTTCATCAGCATCTGCATAAGCTCCTTCATGTTAGCTTTAGTATATGCCTTATACAGAAGCTTATACGTTGATACATCTGGACGAACTCGAAAATCACGAGCATTGTCGAATAACTTATATGCTTCATTATGAAGATCATTCAGGCAATAAACTTCGAGCATAGCATTGAGGGTAGACACTTTCAGTTCCTTTTTCGATTCGATAATCTCATCGAATATCTCCCTAGCTTTAGATACACAGTCACAATAACCGTACATCGTTATGAGACATTCATATGTAATAAAACCTGGCGAGAATTTCATTTCGTTCATTTTCTTTATTACCCATTCCGCCTTTTCTCTAAGTCGAGCTTTCCCGTAATTTATAATCATTGAATTGAATGTAGGCAACGTCGGCCTCTCCTTCGACCTCTGCAAACTCCTGAACACTTGCTCCATCTTTTCAAACTCTTGCTTCTTCCCATACGAATCAATCAGCAAATTAAAGGTAATAATATCTGGCTTACATTGATTACTCTTCATACGAGCAAGAACCGATTCCATTTCCTTGATCATTCCGTTCTTCCCATACGCATCCATCACTCCATTAAAGGTATAAATATCAGGCGAAACGATACTATTATCCAAATCTTTGAATAAAGCATTCACTTGATCTACTCTTCTTTCTTGAGCAAAGGCCCTTAAGAGGATATTATAAGTGACAACATTAGGCTGACATCTTTCCATACTTTTCATTTTAGTGAAGTATCCTAAAGCTTTCTCGAGAGCTTTCGCCTTATCACGAGTATGAAGATGAGCTGTTATTAGGGCATTATAAACCGATGCATCGGGACGACAACCACTGTTTCTCATTTCAGAAAAAAGCCACATTGCCATTCGAGTTTGACCCTTTTTCCCCATTACTGATATTAGCTTTGAATACACACCATTATCAGCTATGTACCAACGTTGCTTCTGCATCCACCTGAACACCTGAAGAATTACTACAGTAAGAGATAATCCAACCCAGAGGCTAAAAATCCTAATTTTTTTCATTTGGGTAAGTTAAAATACAAACTTTTGTTCTAAATCCAAAGGATTCATAGACCCAAATGGTGAAATAAAAAACTACGCATCACCCACAAATCTAAGAGGCTAAAAATCCCAACCTTTTTTATTTGGGTACGTAAAAATACAAACTTTTGTTCTAAAATCCAGAGGATTCAAAGACCCAAATGGTGAAATAAAAAATTACGCATCACCCACAAGCTATAATTCACAAATCTAAGAGATTATACATTCATAAACAATAAAAATTCAAAAATCTAAGAGAAATACCTTCAGAATCTATAAAAATTTACAAATCTAAGAGAAATACCTTCAGAATCTATAAAAATTTACAAATCTAAGAGAAATAGATTGAGAAGAAATAAAAAGAAGGGTTAGTAGAAGCAAACCTCGAGGCATTGAAGCCATTTGTCGGTCTTACCGAGTTCTTCAAAGAGCAAAAAGCAATGTTCACACCGTACGACCTTCACGTACTTATCAAGCGTCTTCACCAATGGCTCTTTGTCACTAAACCTCGCCATTAGGCTTCGGACCAACATTCTGTTCTCTCTCTCCATGCTCAATTTCTCCGCCAATTTCCTCTTTGATGGTATCGCCCCACAGGTAATCCTCGTCGCCGGTCTTCCACCGCCGGATTTCGATGAAAGACGAAGCCATGTGATGTCAAAATCGTAATTTTGACGGGAATAATGGGTAAATGAAGAAGAAGACACAAAATCGGTGAATCGCAGAGAAGAAGATGATGTCAATTCCACTGCCATTTTTTTGTTTTGGTTGGGTTGAAGTGGGGGTTCTAACGGATAAAGAGATAAGGGGCAGAACCGCAAAAAGGCAAAAAAATTTGAGGTATGTTTAGAAAAAGTGGAAATAATTGGGGTTTATGTGAAATAAAAAAGTTTGGATCTTTAATCGGGACTTTGAACCCGACGTGAATCGAACACGCAACCTTCTGATCTGGAGTCAGACGCGCTACCATTGCGCCACGGATCCTGTTGATTCTGTATGAATATTTTAATTTTTATTCAAAATTATGTTATTATCATATAATTTATAGAATTTTATAATTTTATTCACTCATCGAGAATTAACACATTAACAACTATACAACTCCTCTCGAGTGTAATTAATCTGATCTCTATTAGCTAAAACTAAATATGACTTAGTTTTCTGTTTCGGTGAGGGAAAATTCAATGAAAAAACTATGAGGAAATATGTATTGATTTATCAAATCTTTCAAGTAATTGCTTATTGTCACATTAATATAACATGCAATACTTGCGAGCTATTAGTCGTGTTTTCATGTTTTTACCGTTTGATTAATGATTATTTGCTAATTTGAAATAACAATGCATATTTGCTAATCGTGTCATCAACATCAGGAGTTTTTTCATTCCTGAATAATATTAAAAGTTTTGGGGAGAACATATTAATATATAATAACTAGAATCTTATATATATATATATATATATATAGACACGATAAATTTGATAAATTTTGCAGGATTGTTGTATATATAATATATGTGGATGAAATGGAGAGGAATCTCTCTCTGCCGAAATGATTATTATGAAACATTAAATCATGATTAATGTATTTTAAATATATATATTCTTAATAAAAATATATGGTCTGTGTTGTAATTATCCGATTGGGATCTCTCCTTTATTTAGTTGTAGTTTTGTCCGTATTTTGGACCTGAACGAATAAATTAAATCTCCTAGTCTTCATTGTCGACTATGGAATATGATTTTTATTCTATTTTAGTTTTTGTTTTCACCGACACTAAATTATGATGTCCAAAGTTTTCAAGATCAGGAATAACCGGAATGTATTGGATCCAATCAGATTTTATTAAAATAAAATGGAAATCAAGAAAGAATAAATATATAATACCATATTTATTTATTTATTTATTTATAAATTTATCTATCATTTTATAATAATATATTAATTAAATTTTATTTTCCAAATGATATAAAATTATTTAAAATTGATTTAATCTTCGTAAAATATTAAATTTATAAAATTATTAAAAATAATTTTATATATATTTATATTATTTTAAAAATAATTTTTTATTTCATGAATATTATTTTTAAAGTATTAGATAAATTATTAATAAACATGTAAAAAATGTATATATATTTTTTAAGATTATTATTAGAATTTTTTATTAGTTATTTATAAATTATAAGTCTACCCATTTTTTATTTCAACACAAATCCTAACTGATAAACGTGATTCAATCCAATATTTGTTTACTAGACAGGAACCTTACTAGAAACCGGAACAAACTATAAACAATTTAATTTTCTTAGATAACTTCTAAGAAAATTCTTTTTTATATATAATGCAACTATTAATCAGTACGTAACCAAATTAAATAATGCAACTATTTTTTTTATTGAACACACATGAACCTTACCTGAAAGTCGAACAAATATATAAAAAACGTAAAGGGTTTATATGTATTTTATATGTATGTTTGATTAATCAGTCCGATTAACCAAATTTAATATATAACACAAATATTTGACATTTAGTTTTCATTATTTGTTCTAATTATCTCTCTTCCTATATAACATCTCTATCTTGAGGAACAATATACAATTTATCGTTCAAATCAGTTTTATTGAGTTCTTTCTAAGATGGCACAACAAACGCTGTGTATGAGCCACGTAAGAGTGGTCGCGGGGTGCTGCAAAAATGAATCCTTGAGCTACGGCTCGAGACGCGTCTCGCTGTCTAAGGCTCCAGTCATGCATATCGGGTCGCGTTACTCTTTGGGTTTAGGTTCACGCAAAGCACCTTCGTTACTTACTTGCCTTGCAAGCCAAGAAAATACCTCCTACCGCAAGTACGAGATACGACAACGGAACCCTAACCCCGAAACGGCGGGTCTTATAGTCGTGGATATGCAAAACTATTTCTCCTCCATGGCAGAGCCAATCCTTGGCAACGTCCTCACCACCATTGACCTGTGCAGACAATCCTCTATGCCCGTGTTCTTTACACGCCACAACCATAAATCTCCTGCGGACTACGGGACGCTCGGGGAATGGTCGAAGGATGGCATGATCCTCGATGGAACCCAAGAGGCCGAGTTCATGCCGGAGATCAAACGACGGGTGTCAGAATCTGGAGAGATCGTTGAGAAGAACACGTATAGCGCGTTTGTCAACACGCGGCTGCAGGAGAAGTTGATGGATATGGGCGTTAAGGAGGTGATCGTGACGGGGGTAATGACGAACCTTTGCTGTGAGACGACGGCGCGTGAAGCTTTCGTGAGAGGTTTTAGGGTTTTTTTCTCCACAGATGCCACAGCAACGTTGAACGACGAACTTCACGACGCCACTCTCATGAATTTGGCCTTCGGCTTTGCTTACCTCGTCAATTGCCAAACCCTTCGAACAGGGCTTCTCCACAACTGAAAATCAAATTTCCCTTGTTTTTGTTTTTGCTTATGATGTTTTAATGATTTGCTTTGAATGCTAAGCTTGGAAATAAGTTTGATTTCCTAATAAATGTTTTTAAGAAATAGTTTTGTTATGTTTTCTTTATTGCGGTAAAATATTAATTTATATGTATAGTTTTGAACAATTTTAAATTTTAAATTAAATTAAATCTAAATTCATTATAAAAATAAAATGGAAATTCGTAATAATCATCATAGATTAAACCGTGAATATATCCGTGGCAATGAATTTTTGAAAAGTTACACCATTATTCCTGTATATAACAACTAATAATCATACTCACAATTATTTCTTCAAAAATAATAAAAATATATTTTCACTAAAAAATTCAATAGCCACATAAATTGCAATTGAATGTAACCAAAACTAAAACACTATAATCAATCACAAAATCCGTAGCAATTTAGGTGTTTTCACTGAATAATTTGTAGAAAAACTTGTGTTGGATTGCAATTGATGCAATCTAATTAGGTAAGCTATAAACGTTGGATATGGATCAAGTTAAATAAGTTGCTGAGTCTCTCGCTTTAGAAGGAGTAGTCTTTTAGTTGATACTCTTACTCCTGCATTTTAGCATTCTCGTGTAAGGCTTTATATAAAACCAAACAATTGTTTGAGTTGAATAATAAGAAGAAAATTTTCAGATTGCATTTGATCTTTGGGTGTTCTGTTTCAGGTTCATATATTTGGTATCAGAGCCTTATCTAATCAAAAAGTGTTTGAGAGGAAAAACACAAGATGACAGAAAATGGAAACTTCACTGCGCTGGTTGTTCCGAAGTTCGATGGAGACTATGATCATTGGAGTTTGTTAATGGAGAATCTTCTCCGATCTAAATAGTATTGGAGCATTATTAATCCTGTTTTTGATGAACTGAAAGAAATCAAAGATCCAACTCCTACACAAAAGAAAGCTCTCGATGAAGCACTACTCAAGGATCTCAAAGCAAAGAACTACTTGTTTCAGTCCATCGACAAGACCACCTTGAAGACGATCACGCAGAAAGAGACAACCAAACAATTGTGGGAGTCCATGAAGATCAAACATCAAGGCAATAATAGGGTAAAGCGTGCACAACTTAAAAGACTTCGTAGAACCTTTGAAACATTGGGAGATAAGAACTGGAGAAGGAGTTGCGGGATACTTTGGCAGAGTATTGGAAACCACTAATGACATGAGTAACTGTGGAGAAAGCATGGATGATGTGAAAATCGTTGAGAAGATTCTGAGAAGTCTCACTGAAAAATTCAATTTCGTGGTGTGTTCCATTGAAGAGTCGAAAGATATTGATCATCTCACAGTAGACGAGCTTCAAGCATCTCTAAAAATCCATGAGAGCAAGGTTACCGAGAGAAGAAGTGAGGAACAACTCCTACAGATGGAGAATGAGACAAGGTATGGTCGAGGAAGAGGAAGGTGGAACTCTCAAAGAGGAAGAGGTAACTTTAGAGGACGAGGAAGAGGTCGATATTTTGTGAATAGATCAGCGATTAATTGTTTCAGATGTGGAAGACAATGTCACTACCAATTTGAATGCACCAGCAATGAGAAAGGGGTGAACTACGCTGAGTTCGATGAAGAGGAGGAACTACTCTTGATGGCTCATGCTGAGATGAGTAATGCAGAAGGAAGAGGTGTGTGGTTTCTTGACTCGGGTTGTTTAAATCACATGATAGGGGAAAAGGAATGGTTCATGGAGTTAGATGAGATTTTCAGACACTCCGTATGGTTGGGAAATAGTTCAAAAATGATGGTGCAAGGAAAAGGAAAAATAAGAATTGAAGTGGATGGGACTATACAAGTAGTAACCGATGTTTATTACGTCCTAAACTTGACGAACAATTTGTTGAGCATTGGTTAGTTGCAAGAGAAGTATCTAACGATCATGCTCAAAGACGGTGTATGTAAGATCTATCATCAGCAAAGAGGGCTGATGGTAGAAACAAAGATGACGATTACTCGCATGTTTCTGTGCTAAGAAGAAACCAAGATCGAAAAAATGTCTCATGATAGAAGAAGAAGATTTAAGAACACTTTGGCATAAAAGGTCTGGACATATAAACAACAAAGACATTCACATGATACAAAGAAAAGAAATGGTGAAGGGTTTTCCAAAGATGAGAGACGAGATCAAAGTATGCTCTGTATGCAATATCGGGAAACAACAACGTGGAAAGTTCCTAAGAAGAGCAAGTGGAGAGCAACAGAGAAGTTGAAGTTGATTCATGTTGATCTTCGCGAGCCAATCACACCAACTTCACACAGCGGGAAGAGGTACTTGCTAGTGTTTGTAGACGATTATTCTCGAAAAACCTGGATCTATTTTCTTGTAGAGAAAGCAGAAGCATTTGAAACTTTCAAAATCTTCAAGACCTCGGTAGAGAAAGAAGCAAAGACTGTGATTAGATGCTTACGAACTGACAGAGGAGGCGAGTTTACTTCGGATAAATTCAATATATTTTGCAGAGATCAAGCCATCAAACGAAAACTAACTACAGCTTACACCCCTCAGCAAAATGGGGTAGCGGAGAGAAGAAACCGAACAATTATGAATATGGTTCGTTGTTTGTTAGCTGAGAAGGAAATGCCAAGATCTCTATGGCCAGATGCAGCGAGGTGGATAGCCCATGTTCTTAACCGAAGTATCACTAAATTTATTAAAGACAAAGTACCAGAGGAAAGATGGACGGGGATCAAACCAACAGGCGACTATTTCAAAGTGTTTGGGTCAGTCTCTCATGTTCACATCCCTGACCAAAAACGAATCAAGCTTGATGATTGTAGCCATAGATGCATTCTGCTTGGTGTTAGTGATGAATCCAAAGCCTATCACTACAAGTAAATCACAAATTAGGGACTGAAAAATCCGTCCCTAATCCATCCCTAAACCTGTTTAGAGACGGATTAGGGACGACCAATGGTAATCCCCAATCGCGCGTCTCCAAATGCTATCCGTCCCCAATTCGTTCCCAATTAGGGACAGAAAATTCAGTCCCCAATCCGTCCCCAATTAGGGACGGAAAATTCAGTCCCTAAAATTTGGGGACGGACCGTTGCGGCCGTCCCTAAATTTAGGGACGACGACTAATTGGCCGTCCCTAATTTTTTTTAAAAAAATAAAATTAAAAAAATTTCGAGATGAACGCTTCATCCTCATAAGCTGTTGGATAATTCCTCCTCCAACCATTGAGATGAACACTTATACCAATCGAATCGCTGATAATCGGAGCAAAATTAAGTTGAGAAATCATTAGAAATCACATATAAGTGGATTCAGTAAACGTATAATCATACTCGAACCCTAAAATCCGATACTCCCTAGATCCAAAAGAGATGTATACAAACCAAACGAGAAAGAATGCATCCAGCTAATTGAAAGAAGAGAGAGACGAGTCTGGAGAGAAGAACTCACCGGAAAATGAAGCAACTGGATCGGCAACGACGACGAACGCGAGAGAGAGAGAGAATAGATGGGAGTAGAACAATCAAAAGTATAGACGAGAGAATAGATGGGAGTAGAACAATCAAAAGCATATACGAGAGAAAAATGGAAATTTCTATCGTCCCCAATTTAGGGACGATAATAAATTTCGTCCCCAATTTAGGGACGACAATAAATTCCGTCACCAATTTAGGAACGGATACAAATTCCGTCCCCAATTTAGAGACGGCATACAAATTCTGTCCCCAATTTAGGGACGGAAATTTCTACCGTCCTTAAATTGGGGACGAAATTTGTTCTCGTCCCTAAATTGGGGACGGATGATCTGGTCGTCCCTAAATTTAGGGACGACAATAAATTTCATCCCCAATTTAGGGACATCAATAAACCCCATCCCCAATTTAGGGACGATAATAAATTCCGTCCCCAATTTAGGGACGAAAATTTCTGTCGTCCCTAAATTGGGGACGGAATTTGTTATCGTCCCTAAATTGGGGACGAATGATCTGGTCGTCCCTAAATTTAGGGACGACAATAAATTCCTTCCATAAATTTAGGGACGACAATAAATTCCGTCGCCAATTTAGGGACGACAATGAATTCCGTCCCCAATTTAGGGACGATAGAAATTTCCGTCCCCAATTTAGGGACGGATTAGGGGCGGCTCTTTGGTACCCAAAATTGGGGACGGATTCGGGATGAATTTCATTTTCCGTCCCTAATCCGTGTATAATCCGTCCCTAAATTTAAGGACGGAAATATCAGTCCCCAAATTCCGTCCCTAATCTTGAATTTTCTAGTAGTGTATCGACTTTACGATCTAGTCACAAAGAATATCATTATGAGGAGAGATGTGATCTTTGAAGAAGATGCTAAATGGGACTGGAATTTAAAGACAACGGAGAAGAATGATTTGTCGTGGAGAGATGATGGATTTCTTGGAGGAGAAGAAACATATGAAGAAGGAAATGGAGAAGAAGGAAATGGTGGTGAAGTAGTAGGAGATGGTACTAACGATGTAGTTGAGGCAGAAGAGAATGAAGAGTCTCCAAGAGGAGAGACTCAAGCGAGTGAACATGGAGAATCCTCAAGGAGAACAAGGAGACAACCTGGTTGGATGCAAGACTTTGTGAGTGAAGAGCTAGGTGAAGAAGAGCAGTGGATGCATCTTGCACTCTTCGTTAGCAACGATGATCCGTTGAGTTTCTATGATGCTGAGAAAGAGTCAAAGTGGAAGGATGCAATGAGGATGGAGATAGATTCCATTGAAAGAAATCATACATGGGAGCTTGTAGAGTTACCACCTCAAGCGAAGAAGATTGGCGTTAAGTGGATCTATAAAACAAAGTTGAATGAAGAAGGAAAGATGGACAAGTGTAAAGCTCGGTTAGTCGCAAAAGGTTATACCCAAACTGAAGGAGTAGACTATACCGAAGTCTTTGCACCGGTTGCTCCATGGGACACAATCAGAACTCTCTTAGTCTTAGCAGCTCAGCGAGGATGGATCATCTATCAATTAGATGTTAAAAGTGCTTTCTTATATGGCGAACTAAAGGAAGAAGTGTACGTGGACCAGCCTGAGGGGTTTATCAAAGTAGGGGAGGAAGACAAAGTGTATCGCTTAAAGAAGGCTCTTTACGGCCTAAAACAGGCGCCAAGAACATGGTTCACCCGATTGGAAAGTTACTTTAAGAAAGAGGGGTTTCAGAAAAGCAATTATGATCACATGTTGTTCTTCAAGAAAGTCGAAAATAAACTGTTGGTGGTAAATGTTTACGTTGATGATCTTATATTTACTGGAGATGATGTGACTTTTTGCACAAAAATCAAATTGTCAATGCAAAAAAAATTCGAGATGACAGACATGGGAAAGATGAAATTCTTTCTTGGAGTAGAAGTTCAACAAAACAGTGATGGTATACATATTTGTCGAAAGAATTATGCAAAGGAGGTTCTTGAAGGGTTCGAGATGTGGAATTGCAACTCGGTAAAGAATCCAATTGTTCCAGGGACTATTATCTCGAAGGAAGGAGGAAGAGTTGTTGATGATACGCAGTACAAGCAACTCGTTGGTTGCTTAATGTATCTTATGGTAACGAGACCAGCTCTGATATTTGTTGTTTGCTTAATAGCATGGTACATGGCTGATCCAAAGGAAGAACACATGGCGATAGAAAAAAGGATCTTAAGGTATTTAAAGGGAATGCTGGAATTCGGAGTCTTTTACAAAAGATCATCAAAACTGGAGCTGAAAAGGTATACGGACAGTGACTATGCGAGAGATGTGAATGATAGGAAAAGTACTTCGGGGTATGTGTTCTTGGCGAGTGGTGCTGCAATATGTTGGAGTTCAAAAACAAGAAATAGTCATTTTGTCTTCCACAGAAGCTGAATATGTTGTAGCAACGTCTTCGGCGTGTCACTACATTTGGTTGAAAGGAATACTGCAGGAACTTGGCGCTATAGGCGAGGAATGTGTGGATATTATGTGTGACAACAGCTCGACCATTAAACTGTCAAAGAAACCAGTAATGCATCAAAGAACCAAGCACATCGACGTTAGGTATCACTACTAGAGAAACTTGGTAGTTGAAGGAATCATAAAGTTGGTGTTTTGTGGAACAGATGATCAAGTGGCTGATATCATGACTAAGCCAATCAAGTTAGACCAGTTTGAGAAACTAAGGAGTTTGTTTGGAGTACAACGGATGGATGATTAAACTGATGTTGGCAAGTCTATCAGTTTAAGGGGAGGAATATGTTGGATATGGACTAAGTCAAATAAGTTGCTGAGTATCTCGCTTTAGAAGAAGTAGTCTTTTAGTTGCTACTCTTATTCCTGCATTTTAGCATTCTGTTGATCTATTAAGTCGTGTAAGGCTTTATATAAAACCAAACAATTGTTTGAGTTGAATAAGAGGAGAATTTTCAGATTACATTTTCTGTTTCAGGTTCCTATAAAATCTTTATATATAAGTAGAACAATAGCTATAACAATTTATTCTTTAAACTTTTTATTATATAGTAAATAAGTTTCCAAAAAAAATAAAAAAGAAGATGGGAAATTAGAACCAAGTGATCGAAAATATATATATGTATAAGACAAAAAGATACGTAAGAGGTGTGAAAGTGATGGAGATCAGTTGACTTGACCAGGTGGTCCGGTGGTCGCCTTTGGCCTTGGTCGTCTTCTACTTATGAACCTTAGAACCATTGATACCACTCCTGTTTCTTCTTCCTGAATCTCAAATGAATAAACCATCTGCTCAAAAACTCAATATTCATTATACCTACAATTTGATTGTGTGTATATATATATATAGCTCGATCCTATATATTCATGATATGTGGATAAAAATGTTAGTATATATTGAGTTTATATATGAAATTTAGAGTATGAGAATGGATACGAGAGAGAGAATACCATTTTAGTTCCTGGGTCGTCTTCTTGTGAGGATTCATCAAGACCAAGACACTTTAAGACGGCTTTGTGACAGAACCAAGGACACGAACAAGGACTTCGTATAACATCATCGTCCACTCCTCTCCCACCTTCCATCTCTCTCTCTCTCTCTCTCTCTCTCTCTCTCTCTCTCTTCTAATGCACCTTTCTTTGTTATGAAGTTTATGTCCACTATATCCTCTCAAATACGATGATTTAAACTGTGATTGGAAGAGATTTTAGATCATTTATTCACCAATTATCAATTTGATTTATTTTGAGATAATCTAACTTTTCATTTGGATGATATTATAATTGTGGTTAATCAACTTAAGGGTTGTTTTGTTTCTTCTTGGAACTATGTCACTTGTTTTAGATCGATTGTCTTCTGTTGGGTTAAATATTATAAATGTGTGCTCTCTTTTTGTCTACTTGTGTTAATTTTTATTTCTTCATATGGAATATAGATTTAATGTATTAACGTTTACAATCAAAGATTCGAGAATATATAAAACCTACCAAATTTTGATATAAAAAAATGAAACCTATCAAATTGTGATATAAATACATACAAGTTCGTTCATTTGTCGACTTTAAAGAAATTATTTAAACTATAAGTATTCCCACTTGTTCGTGTTGAGATGAAACCTTTCATAAGAATGTTACCAACATGTAAAATATAAAATTCAGACAGTATGAAAGCATATAATAGTAAATGATAATATTTAAAATTATTATTTTTAAATGAAATGTTAAGGAATAATGAAGAAACGGTATTCGGACAACAGCCATAGACAAAGCTAACGGAGTATTATATTTCTTTTGGATCAACCACCTAATCTTGATTATTTTATAAAGGCACGTAGAAACCCACGTCTATATACACATACACACGTTTGTGTTTATATATGTGTATACATCTAATTTTGGCATGGAGTTTGCTTCAGATGATAATAACAAATTTATACCAATAGTGGTCCATCTCTTAAAATAGAAATGTAGAGCTGGAAAATGAAACTGTAAACAAAAAAAAATAACCAGAAAATAAAACGCAATATTGGCAACAAAGGTCATGCATAATGTTGCCATATTGAAACAAAAAAGAAAAAAGAAAAATCGTACCTCAAAATTCATGCAACCATTGAAACCCTACAAATTTACACCAATACCTTCCAAATCGCAAGGGATTTAAAAAAGAATTTGCGAAAAATTAGATTAAGCAAATTAAAAAAAAAGGGTCGTCGTCGTCGTCGTCGTCCGTACGAGAAGGGAAAAGCCACCGTGTGCGTTAATGGGGGAACCAAATCCACGAGTGAGCTGCGCCTCTTCCTCCACCGACTCATCGGCAGCTTCTCCGTTCTCTCCGTCTCCGTCGCCTCCTTTACCTCCGTCACGTCACCAACCCGTAACCCTAGTCCAACCCTCACAAAAGAAGAAAAAGAACAAAACTAAAGTCTTTCGGGTATTCCGTTCCGTATTTCGCTCTTTCCCAATCATAACCCCTGCCTGTAAGATCCCCGTCCTCCCCGGTGGCGGTCTCCCTGATCCCCACCGTGGTTCTAGCGGATCTCGGGTCACCGGAACCCTCTTCGGCTACCGTAAGGGACGTGTCAGCCTTTCTATTCAAGAAACCTCTCGTTGTTTACCCTCTCTCGTTGTCGAACTCGCAATGCAGACAATGGTTCTACAGAAGGAACTGAGCGCGGGGATGGTGAGGATCGCGTTAGAGACGGAGAAGCGAGCGGACAAAGATAAGATTCGTATAATGGACGAACCCTTATGGACCATGTATTGTAACGGGAAAAAGTCAGGGTACGGCGTGAAACGTGAAGCGACGGAGGAAGATCTTAACGTGATGGAGCTACTGAGAGCGGTGTCGATGGGTGCCGGAGTGTTGCCGGGAAACTCCGAGGCGGAGGGTCCAGACGGAGAGATGGCGTACATGAGGGCATATTTCGAACGAGTAGTGGGGTCTAAAGATTCTGAGACTTTTTACATGTTGAGCCCCGAAGGGAACAACGGCCCCGAACTTAGTATTTTCTTCGTCAGGGTTTGAGATTTGTTTTATAAGTTGTACTTTGTATTTACGTACGTACGTACGTACAAAGGCATGCATGCATGGATGGATATATAAATGATATATCTCTAAGGCGTCGACGGCGGTCGCTCTTGATCGTTACGATGGTTGATGTACGTGGCGAGGGTTTTGGGATTGATGGAACGACGACTGATGTATTAATTGATCGTATAGGGTAATTAATTAATAAGATTTTCTTTTCTCTTTTGCCTACCATTTTTTGTTCGGTAAATAGATCTTCATTAGTTATGTATAAATTAGTTACAAATTAGTTACCCTGTTGAGACAAAAATATATTATTAAATCAATGGTTCTTTATAAATTGAAACCCTAAACACTCTAATTGTAAAATGTTGAGATGTATTGTCTTATATCGGTCAAGGATATGAAACTTGATTTTATGGTGTTGGGTAATCCTAAATTCTTGAACTATTTTTTGGGATTAGCAAGGTCCAAGTTCATATTTAACATGGTATCAGAGCAATGTTCGACCTAATTTGAATATACCGATGTTGGACTCCCAATTGTGTGTTCAAGCTCTAAGACCGAACCTGAACGTGAGGGAGAGTGTTGTGATGTATGTCCCACATCGACAAAGGACATGAACATTTGTTTCATATATATGGTGTTGGACAACTCTAAACTCTTATAACTTTTTATATTAATTAGACTCAAACCTATATTTAATATAAAAAAAATAATTATATGAATTAGACTAATTGAATTGGGTTGAAACAAACATTATTGAAATTTTCCAAGATTTATAATACTATCTAATGAAACTATTTTAACAAGCCATAATATATTAAATCAAGGGCAAAAGAAACAAGACATACATATTTGATTTTTTTTTCTGCTGAATAATGCAAATGGAGAATATTGATGTAACTATTCGCAACAAAGCAATGCTGATTCGTCTTCATACAATCAATTTTTAAGAATGCAAAAGAATATATATTAAAAAATATTATTATGAAATTATTATTATTTTCTATTTAATAGTTTTATTATTACAATAATATATATATTAAATTTAAGTATGTTGCCATGTCAACAAATGGGACCCAAGGAAAAAAATGTTTATAAGAAAAAAAAGAACAGTGTTGAGAGTGGGATTTGAACCCACGCCCTTTCGGACCAGAACCTTAATCTGGCGCCTTAGACCAACTCGGCCATCTCAACATTTGCTAATAAATTAATATTTTATTATATAATCCGAAACCCTTAGGCCCATTATCCCTTGAACTCATTATCTACTCCCTCCCATGGATCCCAGACATGTCAACTGGCCTCGATCGACCAGACCTCGCTCATTGTCGGATTCATGGCTGCCTCCAATGACAACGACCCACCGGAGCCACCACTGCCACCGCCGTTGACATACGACGCCGCTCTCAATTGCATCGCTCGTATCTCGAGATTCGATCACCCGAATCTCTCTCTTGTCTCAAAAAGCGTCCGATCCGTCCTCGCTTCGTCTGAGCTATACGTGACTCGTTCCTTCCTCGGCTGCTGTGAACACTTCATCTATGTCTCCTTTCGCCTTCCTCCTGGCTCCTGTTCCCGGTGGTTCACTCTCCGCCGCAAATCCAACCTGATCGCGGCGAATTCGAGTAGGACTGGTTATTTACTGGTTCCTATTCCATCCCCACCTTCTCCACCTCCCGTGGGATCCGCATACGTTGCGATTGGTTATGAGATTTACGTAATCGGTGGATGCACCAGTGATATCCCCTCTTCAAGCGTATGGGTTCTAGATTGTCGATTTCACACGTGGCGTCGAGTCCCCAACATGAGGGTGGCTCGGGAATTCGCTGCGGCCGGTGTCATAGACGGGAAATTATATGTGATCGGAGGATGTGTGGTTGATAATTGGGCGCGATCCATGAACTGGGCTGAGGTGTTCGACCCAAAGACACAAACTTGGGAACCAGTGCCGAGCCCGGACGTTGATGTACGTGAGAAGTGGATGCACGCGAGTGCAGTAATGGAGGGAAAAGTTTACGCCATGGCTGATAGAAAGGGTGTGGTGTACGAGCCAAAGGAAGGCAAATGGGACGTACCGGAGAAAAGACTGGATCTTGGATGGAGAGGAAGGGCGTGTGTGATTGAGAACATCTTGTTTTGCTATGATTACGTTGGTAAGATAAGAGGGTATGATTCAAAAGGGAGAATTTGGAGAGAATTGAAAGGTGTGGAGAGGTTGCCTAAGTTTCTTTGTGGTGCTACAATGGCGAATTGTGGTGGAAAGCTTGTGGTTTTATGGGAAGGAAAAGCAGGGAGTGGTGGTTCAGGAAAGACAGAGATTTGGTGTGCAGAGATTGTGATTGAAAGAGGCTGTGAAGGAGAGATTTGGGGGACCCTTCAATGGTCTGATGTTGTACTTACAGTTCCTAATGCATCTGCCATTGTCAGTTGTATGGCTGTTACAGTGTGATGATGATGATGATACTGCAAATTCTACTTACCTTTGTATGGCTAAGCCTAAAGCTATTAATGAATAAGAGATATTGTATTCTACAAACTGACTGAAGCAATTGCTTGGCTTTTTCATCTTTTTTGACTGAAAAGATCTTGTCTTTGTTCACCCAAAAGACAGAACATATGTGACTTGTAAGTTTTGGGTTGCTACATCAGGTCAGGAAGCGCGTTTTGTTTTACAACTCAAGTTTTGAGATTAGTCAACGAAGAACGAAATTAGAAACAATTTTGATGATACATGTTTCGTTGAAAGTTATGATAATCGAATGCTAGATTTGATTTACCAATATCCACACCGAGATCGAGATTCGTTATCAACAGTTGGTGCGAGTTTAAATCGAGACCGAAAAAAGCTGTTTTTTTCGTTCTTCAATATTTCTATGTAGGATTTCGATTTCATGACCATGAAATCTATGATTATTTAATATTGCGCAAGAGGCATTAAACTTCCAATAAGAATATATACATACAAGTAATAAATCTTCAGCAAGTACACATTATTACATTGTACGTTTGAATTCAACAACCAAAAATCAGACAAAAGGGCAAATTTTGCAGAAAACTAAAGGTCTTTCGGCGTAAACACACTGTCTTATTGGTGTAGAAAGCTCAGGACTTGATCAAAGGCCTGGGATCATAAATGAACTCAATCTTAAGCTAATTCAACAAAGCAGAATCCATTTTAAGAAAGAAGTAAACTTTACAAACCTCAATGGCTATTTCGCCTGGTGTGAGATCTGCCACATCTTCGTAACCGAGCTTGGCTACGATATCTGAGCAAAGAGCAATTCCACAATCAGAAATAAACGATCTAATAACCCTTTTGAATGATCTTCCACAATCAGAAATAAACGATCTAATAACCCTTTTGAATGATCTCTAATAACCCTTTTGAATGATCTTCCACAATCAGAAATAAAAGATCTAATAACCCTTTTGAATAATCTTCCACGATCAGAAATAAACGATCTAATAACCCTTTTGAATGATCTTCCACAATCAGAAATCTAACGATCTAATAACCCTTTTGAATGATCTAAGTTAACGGAAATCTTATGCATTTGGTGGACGAGAAAAGAGCGAGTTTGAGTCTCAGGGGAAGATAAAGAAGGTAGGAACGTGTGCACCTGTTATGTGCTTGCTGTCCTGAGTTGATGCAATGCGTTTGAAAGCCTATAAGCAAGAAGAATATACATAAGAGAACTCTTAGTAAAACTCGGAAAATAATAACTTATGGATTCAAAAGTAAAGAAAGGATCATACTCATACCACTGTGTATGCATCTCCTGATTCATCATGTAAGAGAGGCCGTGAATTAGTTCCTACAGCCGCGATTCTATGTGCCAAAGCTTTCAAAGGCACATCTAACCAAATGCTAATTCCTTTATGCATATACTTCCTAATAAAACCGTTATAATCAAAACAACTTTCAAAAGATCCGAGGTTGCGTTCTATATTTATAATAAGGCTGAGAACAAACCAATTAACAGGTCTTATGACTGCACCTCCACCCGTTGAAACAACAACTTCATACATTTGAGAAAGCTTCTTCAATGCTTCGGTCTAGAAGGAAAACATGCTAATTACCCGTCAATTTATACACTATAAACAATGAACGACCGGAGAGAATCAATGTAATGATGCAATATATCTTCTGAATGTGAAGAAAGTTCTTATTTATGTATGCCTAAATCTCATATAGCTTAACTATCACAATCACAATACTTAAGACCTAAAATCGAGTTTATCTAATTGACCAAGTTATCAGAATCTAATTTCAACTTTGTATATTTCAGTAATTTGAATCAAATTCAACTAAAAAAAGAATAAACTAACCTCTTTTTCTCTAAAGAATCTCTCTCCATAATTCTCAAAGATCTCAGCAACAGTAATCCCATTCATCGTATGCTCGATCAAAGTGTCACTAAAAACATCCAAAATAAGCGTAAATAGTCAATAATTTTTCCAGCAAATCATCAATGTTGATTTTCAATACATGAAAGGCATGTACACATACCAATCAAAGAATGAATAGTCAAGTGCTTTCGATAGTAATTTGCCCACTGTTGTCTTTCCAGAACCCATCATCCCTGCATTAGTGTCATTTGACTAATTCTGACAAACAATAATCGACATATATATAAACGAACACAGATTGAAACTAACCAACAAGATATATCGGTCGTCCATTTAAGTAGGGTTTCACCTCTTCTGCTTTTCTCTGCAAAGATCACAAATCCAGGAAAGATTCAATACAATCTTATTGTAATTGAGGGTTCTGTCTTGATGCTATTAAAGGCTATTACTTGCCTTCAAAATTAGGTTTTCATCCAATTTAGAACGAACAATCCCATTTTCCAACAGCGAAGCTACAAAAAACAAAGGCATCAAAAGGGTTTCCACCATTAAAATGAAGAAGATTGAAAGTAACCCATCATAGATTTAATCATATAATGTGTAAAAGATATCAACTTTCAAATACTTCTCATATGTTATTGAAGAAGATTGAAAGTAACCCATCATAGATTGAATCATATAATGTGTAAAAGATATGAACTTTCAAATGCTTCTCATATGTTATTGAAGAAATTAATGATCATAATTATAAGAACCTGGAGAGTTTTTCTCAGAATATGAAACCCTAGAAGAGACTGATAGATGATCATCGGGTTGCAAACGAGCTACGGCAAGTGCTTTAGACCTTTTATTTTCCTTAATTTGCAGAGAAAATTGCAATGAACCACGCGGCCTCCCTTCAAATTTTCTTCGATCATTCCATAATGGGAATTGAAACCTCTGTGTAGTAGCTACTTCCATGAATATCCACTTCGATACTTATATGCAAATTGATTGCAATTACCAGAAGAAGAACAAAAAACTAAAAGCTTGAATCGAATTGAAATCCCTGCAAAAATCAAACAATGTAATTGGAATGCAATTTATAAGCAGAAGAACATATCACATTCGATAATCCAGAAAATTTTCCTTTCTAATGCAATCTTACCACCAACCAAACAGAAAATTGACCAATCGCCTGAGATTTCCTCCGCCGCCGGAAAAAAAAAAGACACTTTCCGAGAAACCCAACTGCAAAAGAAACCCTAAACCCTGAAAGGGGTGGCCGAGTGGTTCGGTCGTGCTTGAGTTCGATTCCTTCGGGGATCGTTTCCCTCCCACGTCCCTCCCACCCTCGGTCGAGCCGGTCGGCTCACGGTTCAGTTTACCTGGGCTGCGTGGTTTGCCGGCGTAGCTTCGGGGGCTTACCGTGCGCTCACCTTCGGGTCCGAGGAGCGCGGGTTCACCTCGTTACAAAAAATAAAAATAAAAAAAATCCATATTTCTGATAAATCAAATGAGGGTTGGTGAGGGTGAATGAACTGTGAAGAATGCTTTTACCTTAATTATAAAAAATTTTAAATATTTTTAAATTTTAAGGGTTGGTGAGGATTACCTTATAAATGCTTCTCATAAGATGATTTTACCTTAATTATAAAAATTTTAAATTATTTTTCTAAATTATATGTGTATTTATCCCTAAATTTAAGAGTTAAATTACCTTTTTCTACAACAAAAAATATATTTTTGATTGCAAACTTAACATAACATGTTCATAAAGTGATATTAAAATATTTATACCATACTTTAATGGTTAATTGCTTGTTTGCTTATTATTATCGTGTAAGAAATTTTCTTGTCAAGTCGAATTTCAATTTTGTGAAATTAAAAGATAAAATAAAAACATGGTGCCATGACAAATTAAAAGATAGAATTTTGTGAAATTAATATATATATATATATATTATAGATTGGGCAGAGTGGTATGGTCGTACACAAAATATTGAGAGGACCCTCATGTGACACGTTGGTAAATACTAAATAGATTGTGGTAGGTGAAAAACACACAATCGTGGAGCTACAGAATAAAAATTAATTTTTTTTAATATCCATTTAATCAGAAACCCCAACAAACTACATTTCCTAGTATACATTTTGTTACTTTATTATTATTATTATTATTATTATTATTATTATTATTATTATTATTATTCCAACACGTGTGAAAATAAAATATAGGAATTAGTAAGATATATCAATAATTATTTTATTTTCCCTCAATGGGTATAGTTTCTGGTTTGGTATATCAAGAATCAAATCCCACTTAAATGGCTTGAAAATGATGTTCAACAAACCTAATGTCATGGTCCTGGATTTATAGGTTTTCGTCTCAACAGATAATAATAATAATAATAAAGACAAAACAAAACGTATTTAGCACCCCAATTATATTATTTTTGTACTGATTCCTTTCAATTATCTTACTCATCAAATTTCCTTTTATTTTGCAGTCGGTTTCCCAATTTCAATCGTTTTTTCCATTTATTATATAAACTAGGTATATACACGCGCGATGCGCGGAAAATATATAAAAGTATTATTTAGAATGTATAGTAATGGTATGTATTAGTTAAACGAAAAAAGATTAAAATATTGTAATGAGCGTATATGACAAAGTGGTAAATAAAATGCAGTGGAAAAAAAACCAAGTGAATATGGAAAAGAATGTTATTCATAAATCATGTTAATAGGAGAAATGGTATATCAACGATATTTTTGAAATAGTGCATCATTGTAAACGCGTTATCATGGAGGATTATATATGATGGCATGGTAAGATTACCTATAATCGTACGACCTGGAAGAGGAAAAAATAATACCAGTCAGCAAAATAAAAACAACACTATAACTTAGTAAGTACTTGAGTGAGTGAGTGACGAAAATGCTTTTATGCTGACCTTATGTATCTGATAGTCCAGTGAATATTTCTACATAGACAACATTTGTTATGAGCGATTATTGTGTGCATTCTTTATTGAGATCTAAGATACGCAATCCGTTGGCGGATGTCACTCTTGATAGTGCAACATACAACTATCGGTTGCTGAAAACCGGTTTGGGAAGATACAATCCAATCTGTTTTAAACTTTGACCCTGACTTTTATTTATCATCATTGCATAGCACAAACGAATGGGAAATTGTTGTCTTCTTAGTGTAAATGGGAGACTTGAGTCACTGTGTGACAAAATGATTCTAGGTATAAGGACTTTGTTACCAATATGAGTGCTTGTAATAATCTCTGCTTCCAAAACTCTTGATGCTAATTCAGTCACGACCATTCGTGTTCCATTACACAGACCTTTTTTTTATTGATATTGCGGAGCAACATTATGGGGGCACCAACCTTCAAACATATGCTATGTTTTGGGAAACCCGAAAATTCAAGAGAGTTGAGGTATTCGATAGGATAAAATGATTGCCAATCAGTAGTAGGAGCACTATCTAGGCCTATCACGAGTTCTTGTAGTGGCTCAGCTGTCAATTGAAGCAATAATTCCGTATCAACAAAGATTTTTTCTCCATCACTAAAAGGATCGGTATTGATTATTTGTTTACGTGTCTGCCCATTCCCCACATCCAATAACCATGTTGCAAACTCGATCTCATGTTGATTTAAGCGCATATTTTGTGTTA
This sequence comes from Gynandropsis gynandra, assembly GCA_036759665.1. NCBI lineage: Eukaryota > Viridiplantae > Streptophyta > Magnoliopsida > Brassicales > Cleomaceae > Gynandropsis > Gynandropsis gynandra. The sequence goes on from CM071868.1 coordinate 42,277,931, forward strand.
ATGTAAATACATGACATGATTGCCATAGGGGAGACCGACTAATGGATGCCATCACAGTATCAGGTCGACCACCGCGAGTGACTGGTAGGATTTGACGGAAATCACCCCCTAAAAGAATTGTTTTCCCACCAAAAGGTTTATCAACAGTTTCTTCATCGTTCATAGACATTATATCTTTCAATGTGCGGTCAAGTGCTTCAAATGTGTGTCGATGTGCCATGGGAGCCTCATTCCATATAATTAATTTTGTTTTTTTCAACAATTATGCAGCCATGGTTCCGTGTTTAATGTCACATGTCGATCCTTCGTGCAAATCTAGAGGGATTTTAAACCTTGAATGTGCAGTTCTACCCCTTGGGAGAATTAGTAGCTATGCCCGATGATCCAACTGGTATTACAACTTTTCCGTACGATCTGATCCTGGAGATAATCGTTCTATACAAGTATGTTTTTCCCGTACCACCTGGTCCATAAAGGAAAAAAACTTTCCTTCTCTACGTGACACTGAGTCCATCACAGCTGTATAAATTTTCAACTGTTCGTCGTTGATTATCGACATTAATTCCATATGCACTTTCTTCTCTAATTACACATCGAAATGCAGATCGTGACGTAATACGCTATTCGTGATGTCGGCTAGGATGCTTGTATCTGGAGTTGGCATACCAGAGTAATTTGCTAATGATTTTTCGTTCTCGCTAAGCAATTTCTCGAGTTCTATAAGGGTGTATTGCTGGATCTCGACCATTGACAGTTAAATATTGGGAAACTTGAACTCTTTCTTTTTTTAGAAAGTATATCATCTGACAGGAATTTCCAACACTCATTCCATAGGTCAACTGGTTTGCTAACTTCACAATACACCAATAATATAGTAAAGAGTCGACGCAATTGTGACGACATGACCCACTTAAACGCCTCATGCATCGCTTGTCGCCATTCACTGTCTCCATCAAGCAACCCTCTAGCAATCCAGGCGTCCTTAAAACTATTATACTTGACATTATCAACTGTTTTGATGTCAGCATAACTCGTTGGCTCTTTAACTACATTTAGTAACATCCTTAGGTAGTAGAGCTCACCAGATGCTGGATGGATGTTGATAATTCGGCCAAGTGTTAAACCTCTTTTTTGCCTGGACCAAAATTTGTTTGTATTGTGCCATACGAACGCAGTTGGAAACTACACGTATGTTAATTCTCTTGCATCTTCAAATATTCCATTTGTTTTCATCCATTCTGTAGACATAGTTTTTTCCACACCTGGCTTTGACAATACTTTTTCTAGATCCGATGCATCCTCAAAAGTTAGACTATGTGCGTTCTCCAAGTGCAATGATAACCTCATAACTGGAGGTCTCTGATGGTGTACGGGAAACGAAAAAATCCTCCAAACCGCTTCGCAAGATGAAAGGTAACAACACTCAAGGTAGTTTGTGATTTCGTTGATTTCCACAACAGAAGCCTTTTCCAAATGTGATGTGACTCCACTATTAGTGTCCCTCTCGATTAGTAATGATGCTTTTTGTAATATATTTGAAAAGATACTTGATTGCATTAGATCTACTGCACCATTCAACGTTTATGTGTGCTCTATATTTCTTCAAGATTTGAACGTTATGCGGAACCACGAACTGATTTCCTAATCTGATATCCCCTTTCATCACAAACTTCGAGTCATCTTCTCTACGCTTGTATAGGACATACCCTGTATTGTCCACATATGTGTTCTCGATGTATGGCCTTGGATATTTCTTTGTGCAAATTCCATTTTCCATGCATGGCGACCATGGCCTATCAAGCCCACATGGACCATGCATCATATGCTGTTCAACCAAACTGAAGCCTTCCATGTCTAATTCTTTATTTGGCAATTCTGCTTGTATAAATGTGTCAATTTCGGCAGTGGTAGGATTTTTGAAGTTAGGTTGCAACCAAATCAAGATATGGGCGTGCGACAAACCACGTTTCTGGAATTCGATAGTGTATATAACTGTGGCAAAAAAATAATTTATGACATTATAGTGTTTGTTTTACGAAAAATGGATGCACCATTTACAATTTAACAAAATAAGATTGTGGTTACCTGATAAGGGCGCAGGGAAAAAGACGGCTGCATTGATATCTTCTAGAAGGCCATCTAATTTCATTTTAAAAACTCGACTGGCACTGTTTCCACCATATGAATCGAGATGGTCCCAGATCTCCTTCCATTTTGGATTTGCAGTCATTGTAATGAATAAACCGGGGTTACCATACCACCTACATATAACCATTGCATCGTGGTAATTCTCGACCATGTAACGTGGGCCTCCCGTAAATGATGGGGGAGAATAATTCTTTTACCTACATCTTTAGCAGATGTAGCTCCCTTTCTGACTGCATCAAACATATTATTGTAAAGATCCGATCTCAGTTTCTTCTGATTGTTTCTTGCCCAACGTATTCTTTCTTGTTCAATGGCAGTGTATGCATCGACAACATATTGTTGAAAAAGACGACCCCCATTGATTATCGTTTTTCCCTCACATAGTCGTGTTTGGATTTGATAGGCATAGAATTCTCGCATTGTAACAAAGGCCCTTCTGATTTTTTTACCACGTTCAACGTATGGTATGTCCTCATGGAATCCATATTGACCATAAGAGAAAAGCAATGAATATTGTAAGCTCATGAACAATGGATGGAGGTCGTTGATTCTATATATTTGGCCAGACGGTTTCAATTGCAAGATAACATCTCGCGCTGCAGAAGTTGAGGAAAGATCACCGACAACTAAACCAGCAACTTCATCGCCGGCAGGTAAAGCATATTGTCTACCTTTCATCCGAGGCTCGATCAATCGTAAGGAAAAGTCAGTTGTAGAACCGGCTTCATAACGATCCCGGACTATACGAAAAGTCTTTGCCAAGTGATTATGCTCATCAAGCATATGTATTAGGCGTTCTACTATGTTCTCGTCTAAACTGCCTGAAGTTGTTGTACGGTGTAACGTTTTTATACGGTTGCGTACCTCATTTGCAGTATCATATATGTAGAGTTGGGCAAATTTAGGAGGGTTCCCTTCAACCGACAAAAGTGACCCGATCTGGTGGTGATTTTGACCATGGATACGAAAGGTGTAAGGACCATTCCCCCTGCAACCAAATGATCGATCTTTGCACCGATTGATGTGAATGCTAGGATTGAGTTATACGCTCGAATATTTATCCGAAATGGAAGAGATGTATCTAGAAATTCTTTGAGAAGAGTTGGTGGGTCGGGGACCCTTGGCAAACGAATGCGGCCTTGGCTGCAACATAAGGTAAAGCATAGTTGCCCATGGGTGCGTTTGGTAGAAATACTCTCGGATTGCCAAACCAATGCGGCACAGTGTTGGCATTGAATGATAGCGTTTTCCAAATTAACGTCCGATGTTGTTGGGCCTACGTATATAAATAGCATTGAGATGTTGTTATACCAATCCTGATAATATACGAGAATAAATGTTTGTTGTTAGGTAATAGTAAGGCATTTTCATAAGCAAACCTCCTTGTTGCAATGGCGATGATGACTGTTCTAAAGTCAATGCGTCGCAACCTATAAAGGGTTTTTTTTCAAAAATTGTAATGTTTGAGCATATACCTAAAAAAATTTGAAGAGGAGGGAAAATTTTGATTCAGTCGATGAGAGATTACCGGTTTGGCTATCCATTTTCTGTTTGGACATGATAAGTGTTTGACGTATATTACGTGCCGCTTTAGCGTTGCCTAGAAATTCATAAATGGAAAAATTGTAAATATTAAAAAAAATTATTTGGACATAGCATGGCATTTTTACGCACCATTCTAGAAACGACTCATCAGTAACAAATTGTATAATAATTGAAGGAGTGATTTGAAAAAGTTTTTGTTACCTCTTCGAAGGCGGGCTTGCTCGGAGTCAATTTCTAATGGAACTGCGGACTGAATGCTCTTGCCTGCGAGCCACGGACGGTTCCCTATAAGGGAAGAGGTTTTTGGGGAGACACTAACAGTTATCATATAATAGAACAAGACATTTGGGGAAAATGTCGATTATCGTATAAATAAAAGCGCAACAATATTAAGGATACCTCTAGCCTGATAGAAACGCCTACGAGCCGTCATAATAGCTTTCCGCATTCTCCTCGCGGTCCTGAATGTTTGTGGCATTTAAAGTGTAATATAAAGTAACATATTAGGTTTCACAATAACGATACAGTTAATTCATGCATGGGTGAGATCAAGTTGAAAAAATTATTGTAATACATTAGGTTAACTTTAAATTTAATAGGGATGTGAAAGAAGACATTTCCGCTGGACTTCACATGCTTCAACATTTGATAATTGTTGTAATTGTAAATTGTAGTTTTGGGTAAACCATGGATGATGATTTGCTGCTCTGAAATGAGAAACGTGCAATACATAACGAAATGTTAAAATCATTTTGTAAACGTTGACAGTAGTCATGACGAAAAAAAATAAATTCATATTTTCTATGTAATATTAGAATATTACGGTTAGGCTTCCTCATTTGATAATCGTTGTGGTAATTGATATCTTCAAACACCTACATTATTGTTAAAAAAATACACATTTAAAAATGATCTAATAAAAAAAGGGAAAAAATGCAGGGAGAGAAATGTAAAAAGCAAGTTAAAAAGTAGGGAAATAAAAAAGAGAACCGTTCAAGCAGAGGAGGAGGGCTCTAAATCTATTTTGGGAGCAGACGGCGTGTGAAGAGGCGACCGAAGACCTAGCGCCCGACGTGGCCCGTAACGCGGCAGAAGGAAGACGGTATGCGGCCGGTTCGACCCCATCTCCACCAGCGGGGGCGAGAATCGGTGGGGGAAGAAGCCGTCGGATGCTGCAGATACGACGCGAACGGGGCCGTTTGCCGGTTGCCGTGGGTGGGCCGAACCTAAGAGAGTTCGAATAACATTAAACGATGGGTTAATCGGCAATTAAGAGGTAAGTAAGGCGGAGAGTGAGCGTTTCCGGCTTCGAAAGCCGTTTGCTTAACCGGTTCCACTGCATTGACTGTTTGTTCGTTTGCTCGGACGCGAAACTGTATTTGCTTGTTGTGTTTGTGCAAGTAAATGGCAGGCTAATTCTAGGGCGGGTGTAGGGTAACTGGGTAGAGGAGGGTGAGTTATAAATGCACGTTTGATACGTAGAAAGTTAAATTTCCATTTTCTTCCCAGTATTGCCAGCAATGAATCTAATGTTTTTATATAATGTTTCCTTTTCCTACAACAATCAGAAAACGATACTAGTTTTTTTAGGGTTCCTCTACCTAGGAATTACACTCTGTTCCATTTGTGAGATAGTTGTTTTAGGGTTCATTAGCTCCCAAATCAACGAAATTAATCATGGTTGCTGATTTAGTAGATATTGAGTGGATATTCGAATATATTGATATTGTGTAAAAGCGTTTGCCTTGCTAATTTCTAGGTTGGTGTGTTTCTTTGTATATCCTTTTTTGTTGAAGATATCTGTGGCTGGAGGCATACCCGGAGAGCGACATGGAGCGCTTAAAATCCAATGGAAGTAGGCTCTTTCAGTTTGGCACTGAGGGGTACAAGATGAGTGTTGTCTGTCTGTATCTGCTAAATTTATGGATCTCTGTTCTAATAAGCCGAAGATCTCCTGTGACTGGCTTGTTGTTTTATATTTTGTGGATCGGAGTTGTTGGAGGGGATGTTAAAACATTAGTTTGACGATCTAAATTCTTAGATCTGAAAATCATGTTTCTAGGATTATCTTAAAATTGCAATGCGCGCCTGGATTAGAGAACTCGATTTGGGTCGCATAATTGGAGTTCTAAGCATCGGAAAGAGGGTCCATTTAAAAATGAAATTTCGATTATTTTTGGTATTAACTATACACTTAAAACTACTTGCTGAAGTTTCTGTTTTTCGGGGCATATAGTTCATGTGTGAATTGCTTGATTTGCTACCTATTTCTTCTTTACACATGTCTTGCTGGTTCCGTTTTACTTCTAATAAACAGTCTTGCGTTGATATTTGGTCCAACACATGGATTCTCCAAGGCTATTTATTTATCCATGCTATATTACGAGCTGGGGAAAAAACACCATATTTGTTTATTGCTTTTGAGGGAAGCCTGTTCCCTTTACTCTTTTGCGTGGTCCCGCTGGATTATTTTCCTTTGTCAACTATTACCACTTGGTCTTTCTGTTGTATAGATAATCAGATATTGGGCTACGTCAAGTAACACTAAGTTTCTTGTTTCAAGTGTTGTCAGACAGACACAATTGAAAAGCTTCATGTCCATGTGTGTTGTTCACAGTGTTTTCTTGGTTAATGCTAGTATCTTGTTTCAAGTGTTTTCTTATGTTTTTCTTCCAGTGAAGTGGTACGGTACCTGTATACCTTTTTGGTTCTCAGTTTAGTAACTTGTAGATGGTGACTTGAGACAAAAGTGTCCACCAGTTGTTGTTAGGTATTCCCAATTCGTTATGGCTGTTTTTTAATACCTCTAGTTGCTAATGTTTTAGTGGCTCATGTTTAATATGGAATTTCGTTCTTGGCAAACGTTGCCAAGGGATGGAATAAACCAAAAGCATGAGCATCAAGGTGTGCCAAGAAAACATCTAGCCCACGTGTTTTTTAAATGTCAAGCACAATCATTTCCTGATGAACTCGTGAAGCATAAAGTGTGAGTTGACATTGGATCTAGATAACTGAACAGGGTGTCTCCAAAATATATATCTTGCATTTGATGAAAATTCTGGGGTAGATAAGTCGCTTGTTTTTTCTCCTGGGATAGCATACGCATGCGTTAAACCCGATTTTTATTTGGATGCTAAAAGAAGTGATTTGAATACGTCATGTTTTCCCGCTATCATCTGTTCCTTGCTTAGATTCGTTATTTAGTGCAACATTAGTGGGCGTGATAGGATTTATCATGGATTCCTTCTATGGCCCTCTTTGGTTGTGTTTTATTTTTTTTCACGCTTGTAGTAGATATATGAAGAACAAATATGTTAAGTGGATGGTTTTTTCCCACTTTACATATAAGTTGTTATACATAAAAAGTTAAAAAAATGAGTAGTTAACAACTATATAATTTGGTACACACATATATAATAATATGCAGGATTGATGTTACACACATATATAATTTGTTACACACTTATATAACTATTCTCTCTGTTCACTGTTATAAAAAAAAACTGAGTTGTTACACACATATAATTTGTTATATATGCTGAAGTATAACAACTAATATTATTGTTAACAATAATATGCAGGATGACGGTAGATGGGTTGCTAATGATACAAGTAGAGAGGAAAGTGTTGGAGTAGAAATTAAAGCAGAGTGGCAAAGCAAAGGCTTCAGTATAAATAGTAAGTCATCTATATTATGCCGTTAATCCGTGCTTGTTTTTGGATATGTCATGGGTATTAGGTAACAAATGTGTAAGAGGGGAAAAAACTGGAAAAAAAAAGCCAAAATACTTAATTATATGAAGTCTAAAAACACAACGGGAAAATAGTTTGCGTTGGGAAAAAAACAAGATAGATAACCGCCTAATCCATCAAATTTAGAAATGCACTTTGAGTTCACTCAATGCGTAGACGCTTCCCACTATCCACACCCATTTCGGTTGAAATAATTTGGTTGTTCGACAATGGCACCATTTGGTTGCTCAACCTTCCCAACAGAGTCTCCAGCTGTTTGGGTGACTGCTTCAACCAGGCAAGGAGTTGACAACTAAAACGTAAATGATAAAAAAACAACATTTTTAAGATAAACAAATAAATAGTAATAATTTTTTTATATAATACGAGCGCATATACCTCAACTAATGTAGTTTCGTCTGCTTCAACGGGCGAGTTGTCTAAAATGCGTGCCACAGTAAAATTTTGGTGGAGAGGCGAAAATTTGTAGGAGGTGAGTTTGATTTGAAATGTAAAAGTGCGGCCAATGATGTCCCGAAAACATTGTGGGATGGCAATCCCACCGCCCGCAACCCAAATATTGTGGGATGGCAATTTCACCGCCCGTAACATAATCATAATTAAAGATGAGGTTAGGTTCCTGCAATGGTTTAAAAAGCTAGGCTCACATGGGGGAAAAACAGACCTCATCAGTTAGTAGGTCGGATGCTTTTTGGTTGGTGATTTTGGTTATATCACGATCAAAGACAACGAAAGTTGATGTTTCCGTGCCATCACCAACCTTTAATTCGACTCTAAATCTGGGAAAACAAATTTGTGAGATTCAAGACTTATAGGATACAACAAACATAGGAAAAAAGGAGGAAAATTTGCGTACCGTGTAACGCCAACTGTGGAACTTGCTTGGAAATTAGTGCAAAACAACGAATCTGCAGTGTGTTTTAATTTGCGTGAACATTTTGCACAAGTGATGTAGCTCCAACCGTTGTTGTTGAGCACATCCAGAATGCGTACGGTGCAGAAAAATTATGCTTCCTATAGGTATAGGAAAAAAATGAGCAGCGAACGTATTGTAAGCAGCCTAGGCAATGTTATGAGAAAAAAAACTACCTTGTGGTCAGACGTAGTTACATACGCAAATAAATCTATGATCGGAACAGCTTCGATCTTCACAACGTTGTTGACGCGAGTATGGCTGTTGAGACCATCATCAAAACCTTCCTTGATGCTGCAATGGAAAAATATATAAATGTATTATTTAGAATGTATAAAATGGCAGTGTTTTTTTAGTTGGATTTTTTAAACCTCTCAATGAAGGCCCCCACACATGAAGCCTCGCTGGGAAAATAAAACCGGGTGGTCGAGGTGGAATTCAGGAAAAGGGAACCTGGGAAGCAATGGGTAAACTGTAATAGGTAGAAAGTGTCGGAGAGAAAAATGGAAAACAACGATACAAACCTCCAACGAACTTAGGATTGACATTGGAAACAAGAATAACCGAAGGATTTGCGGCGAGATTTTGTAGTTTTGCACGGGGATCGATAGCCTTCTAGTCCCAAGCGGTTATGGTAATATCCATACCGCTAAAACAGATAACAATCAACTGTAAGTAAGAATGGAAAAAAAAGCAGTGTGAAATTTGGAAAAATATTCTAATAACATACCCACTAAGCTGTAAACGCAGCATTGTTCGTTGCGTTGCATGTTGATCTTCGGCATTGAAGTCCTTTATAGAACTAAGGCGGCCAATAACATCTAAAAAACATTAAAAAAAAAGAGTTAATGAAAAAACAAAGCGAAACGGTTGGAAAAAAACAAACCTAGGAGAGAAGTGTTTGTGTTGGCGAGCGGTGTAAGTTCCTCATACGTTTTGAGGCGGAATAGCTCATGTGCAAACACAGGAGTAGTATCCGTGAATTCAAAAAGTTTGGTCATAACGGTTAGACGTATAGAAACGTTGGAATCAGCTACTTTGTAGGTTTCGTTGCTACGAACAACTTCAAACCCTTCAAACTGTAAGACTGCCCCCTCCTTTAAAAGGTGTTCAAAACGACTATACAAGACCTGACTTACTGAACCGTGGAGCAACGATGGCTGAAAAAAAAGGAAAATGCATCGATAAAAAAAGTAGAAATGAACAAACACTACAAAGAAATGGGCAGAAAATGTAATGTTAAAAGGAAAGACAAACTGTTTCATCAATCAGGAGGAATTCCATCCACATAAGTTGGCCGCCTTTTTTTGGGTTCCGTGCTTCCTATACGCGGAACATGCGAGCTACAATCCGTTGGTTCGAGCGGCCTACCATCAAATCAGCGATTTTTGTTGGGGCAGTAGTCATTTTTGTGTGGTTTGGTTGCTAAACGGTTTTGAAGGAATTCGCAGTGACAGTGGGTGAAATGGAGTGAAACTAAGGGGAATTTATAGTGTCTAGGATGTAACAGTGATACAGATGGTAGGTTAGTGGGTATGAGTAATTAGTGACTGTAATAAAGGGTACTTAATAGAAATAATGGGTATGAGTAGTGGCTGTAATTGTTGAGTATGCAGTTTTTTTTTGTTAAAACAGCTTTAATGGGACTGTTACAGAATGTATTCAGTAACAGAAGGGGTTTTCTGGAAGTAAGGTTTTTTCGGTTAAGTTTTTGCAGGAAAAGTTTATATTGATTCTCTAATAGCTTATCGCACCAATAACGTAGTTGTTCCAGTCTTAGAATGGAAATGGCTGGCACCAATGAACTATGTAATAGAAAGTTAGGGACATAACAACGAATGGTATTAGTTGATGTCATTTATAAACGGTGTTGTTGGGTAATCCTATTTCGCTTAAGAAATTTACATTATGGAAAATGGTTGCTGGAATTGTTTTTTTCATGTTAAAGCACTAACAATACTCAAGTCGAACATGTTTAATATTTGTCTTTTAATGGTTTTTTTGTTTTGTTACAGCTCAGGTATTCTGTCGAGCTGAATTATTGCAGGAAAAAAAAAGGAAACGCAATCATGCATGATGCAGGTTTAGTTGATACACTGAATGAGACGCTGGACATCATGATATGAAAACGATTCCATCAATTGCTCGGTAATGGCGATGCAGGGGAAAACCTTGCCATTGTGTACCTTAAGATTGTGTGCAGTAAAGTGAATTGAGGAGGGTTTCCCTTGAAACACGTATGATTTGCTTCTTCAGACGATGTCATGTTCTCACCTCAGTGTTGTTTAAATTTATATTCATGTTTATTAGATACCAAATCGAGGGATTGGAAGATTACGGTTTGTACGGTGGATGAGTTTCGGACTGAAATATGAGCTCTTTTGTAGGAAAAAACAGGAATTGCTTCTTTCATATAATAAAAGTATTTAATATTCATGGTACATTATTGCAACGACATTACATTCTGGGTATTGTGTCATACAAGTAGCGATAAAAAAACAATTATCGTAATGTCATATTGTTTTTCAAGGAAATCGCGTGGCTTCCATGTAAACAAACCTGAAAACAAATGCAGATAAGATAAATAAAAACCTATCAAAAGTAAGATCGATCGCACGCGAGATGATGGAAGACAAAATCCATGGGAAATGTAAGGGCAATCCATAAACAGATAGTTCGAAAGACAAAATCCATGGGACAGGAAGTTGGCAACACAGAGAAAGCCCGGGACTCACCAGTTCAGAAGCAATAACTTCAGCACTTCAGAAGCATTGATGATAAAAAGGTCAAGAGGGTATAATGATGATCTGTTGAGTTTAAGTGAAACTAATCACTTGGGGACTCACAAAACCAAGCTTTATTTGTGCCTGCAACAGGAGCCGAATTCAAAGTTTAAAGACTCTTCTTAAAGGTAATTCCCTCCTAACTCAGAAAAAAGGAGTCTGTGCCAGGCCAAACCGACCAAGAAAATAACTAAGCTCATAAACCGAAAAAGAAAACATGAAAGCCGAATGATTTTTGCAGTATCAAGAAACTGAGGGAAACCTGGAAAACAACTATTAAGCACTGAGGCCTTGCAAGCAACAACTGTCGAGCTTCTTCCAAATTATATGTAGCCATGGACTGAATGTTAGACAATTGAACTATCACTCTAGATTGATCCCAAAGAAAATCATGCACAGACCTTAAGGGAAGATACAATTTCTAAGAGATGATTTCTAGACATGTTGGCGAGATGAAGAGTCAGGGGATCATTAACTGGAACCTGTGAAATAGTTTGAGTAGAGTGCAAGCCGACTTGGCGACCACCTAAAGCAACGACCATTACAGATGCAGTTGATATAGCCAGGTGGAGACCAATTGGCTGTTGAATATTAGACCCACCAGGTACTGCAGCAGACCCTCCAATTTGCTTTTGAGGCTCTGGCATTCCATAACCAAAGATGACGTCACACACACTGTAAGCAACAGTGGCAATAGAGATCATTTAAGTGTCAAAGAGGGTGAAAGAACCAACCGGTATTTGTGGGCAATCCATGACCCTGAAATCCAAAGGTTCCATCTTAAGAATTAACCCTTTGAGAAGGCATATGCATGACTGGTAAAACAAACTCATAAATAAATGCAGCTGGACAAATACATCAAGAATACACATCAGAGACGAAGGTGAACCAACTAATACACTAAGCATATGCGTCATTTTGGATTCCATTCCTCACAATTCCCTTAGAAGATCCGTCGAAAAAATTATAACACATGCGCTTCAGAGAGGAGCCATATATATCTAAATCCATTTCACCACCAGGACTAGGGGTGGGCAAATTACCCGAAAAACCCGTCCTGACCCGAAACCCATCCCGAACCTGCGGAAAATTACTCGAACCCGCGGGTTCGGGTTCGGGTAATGAAATCTCATTATCCGCGGGTTCGGGTTCGAGTTTTCTATTCATAGAAACGGGTACCCGCGGGTACCCGAGGTTACATGTACAAATACCAAAATAACCATGTATTTTTATACAAATTACAAAAATGCCACTGATTTTAGGTTAACCTAAAATCAGCAGATTCTTCGTCTCTCAGCAGCCCCTCCATTCAACAGCCCTTTCTTCTCTCTCCTCCCTTTCTCACCTTTCTCTCTCTTCTCATTCTCCAGATCTCTTCCCTTCCTTTGTCATTCACCGGATTTTCCGGC
>CM071868.1:42290507-42312192 GCA_036759665.1 Gynandropsis gynandra
TCCATTCTTCGGCATCCACATCTTCAGATGTGCTACTGATTTTCAGCTCTAGGGGGAAGGCAACGCGGTATGAAAGCTTCTTGTACCGACCAAGCTGCTCATTCCCGATATCTTTTCCCTTCCTTTATCATTCACCGGCTTTTCTTTCCGTCGCCGTCCATGTGTTCATCGTCCTTGTCATTGTCCCTGTGTCTGCCGTCCTTGACGTTGTCCATATCGTTTTCCCTGTGTCCGTTGGCTTTTCCTTCCGGAGTTAGAGGAGGTTTCGGTGGAGGAGCCGGAGTCAGTATTAGTTATGGCGACTTTCACGTCTTTTGTGGTTCGGGTTCGGGTACTCGCGGGTACCCGGCTCATTCTTCGGGTACTCGAGCCCCGGGTACCCGCATCCTTCGGGTTCGAGTTCGGGTAGCAAATTGCCTACCCATTCGGGTTCGGGTTCGGGTACCCTAAAAAATCCAGGTACCCGACCCGTGCCCACCCCTAACCAGGACACATGAAATTACAAAAATATGGTACTTCACCGTTACTTCTTGTTCATCCTCGAGTCAGGCGAATTATACCACATAGGCGAGAACGGGTTTCGGGTCACATCTGGACTACTGAACTCGATCTTCTTTTCCACGGGGCTGCTTATCGCCTTGTGACTCGATTTCCTCTTGCTGGACTATGACATTATAAGCATTGTAACTTAGGCAAGAGAGTTTGTGCGAAAGTTGTTGGTTTTTCTGTTTAAATATAGCCCAGGTCTAACCTTGGCAGATACGCTAGCTGAACAAAGCGGGCTGCATTCTTCTTGTTACCTCAACAACCTACGGTTCTCCTTATCCAGCTTTCTGTTTTCCTCTTGCTCACAAGTTCTACCTGTATTTGTTGTCTTAGTTCATCTAGTAAGGACATTTGAGTAGATTGACATGCAAAGGACAAAAGTAATGCCGTTTATCTTACCTCTTGTTCAGATTTGCTGAGGTTCAGAATGAGGCATTCCTCTTCCTTCTCGAGTTTCTTAACTCTGGCAATCAGTGATAATACCTTCTGTGTTGGCAGCTTCAGACTGGCATGGAAAAGGGGAAGGTTTAATAAATTGATAAAGTAGTATTAATAGAAGTGTATCAAGACTTATGCAAGAAAGAAGGTGATAAAAAACCTAACTGATTCCACATGGTCAACAATGTTTGGCAGGATTCGTCTTGAATATTTGATTCAAAAAAGACTTGTCCTGCAACTGTTTCATCATTGCTTATCAATGATCCTAGAACGGAATCTAGAGAATTCTATTCCAATGGTAAGTCCTGACGTTTGACAAAAATATCGGCTTGCTGGAAAAATCGTTAGAAAACATCACATACAAGGGATACCTTTTGAAAAGCACAGTAAGAAACAACAGCATGGATTTGGAAATTGGCCTTAAGGAGATGAAAGCCCCTTTTGAGATTAACGAAATCAAATTTTCGATGGTGGCCATAACGGTGCGCTTTGAGGTGCAGCCATTTCCTGGCCTCCTCCTCCAGTTGCTGAGCATCCTCTGCGGGCGAAGGTTCGGCGATGGGGAAGGGCGGGGCCGGAAGGACCAGGAGGAAAAGTGGGGCGAGGGTCGTCTGTCACATAGAGCAGGAGAAAAAACTGGGGGAAAAAAGGGAAAAGCTTAGAAGCGAAAGCCGGAAGCAAAAATACCTGAATATGGGTTTAACAATCGGATGCGGCACCGACTCATCTTCTATGCAGCGAACATTTTTCAGTCTAGAGCCGGAAATCAGTTTCCAAACCAAAACGGATGCAGGAGGAAGCGAAATGGACCAAATGTACACCCGGAGGTCATTGTCAACCGGTGGCCGGAATCATTATACAAACCAAACGCCTTCAGGACGAACGCGGAATCGACAGAATTTACATCCGGATAAGGAGATGAGATGAGGTGGGTGTGGAGATTGTAGCAGAGGGAAGAGAAACACGAACGGGCAGAAGTGGATGGCGAGGTAAGCAAAATCGTGGGTGAGAGAGTGCAGAACATGGGAGAGTGGAGATAGGGTGGAATATATAGATTGTATAGTTCATTTAATTTATCCAGATTCGACCTAAATTCACATTATTTCTGACCCGATTTCGATTTGGGTTCGACCCAAATCTACCAAATTACAACATGAAATCCTAATTAAACCTAAAATCAATACAATTTCAACATAATTTAAACCATTAATCTGAATTTCACTCAAATTCACACGATTTCAAGACCAACCTCACACAATTTTGAACACGATTTTCACATAATTTCAACACTTTTAACATCAATTTCACCAAATTTCAACACAAATTTCATCATACTTTAACATTAATTTCATTTAATTTTAACGGTAAATCCTAATTTTCTCAATTTCAACACAAATTTCACTTGATTAAACCCAAATTAATCCTATTTCAGTATAATTTCAGCCGTAAATCCGATTTTTGTCCGATTTTGACCCGAATAATTGAAATCGGGTTAAAATTTAATCGATTTTAGGCGAGTTAACGAAATTATACAATTTATATAATGGAGAGGAAAATCAACAGAATTGGAAAAATTGAAAGAAAATCGGTTGAATTTTTCAAAATGAGAAAAAATTGGATTAATAGGATAGTTAAAAGAAATTGGTGTAAAACAATATAATTGGATGATAAAGTCGTTTTAAATAATAATGATAATATAATAATAAATTTTAATCAACATAGAGCACCATATAGTTGTTGGGTGGGCTTGAATAGAAGCCCAATAAGTAAAGCTAACCGACAGAAACACACACATCTAAAGGCCCCCGGTCGTGTTCTAATTCGTGTAGTAATCAAAAACCCTCAGATTCTTCTGGATCCCGGTGATCTTCCGATTGAGTGGCTTATCCCTCCGCCTCTACGCAGTCTCTGTGAACTATTTGCTATCTGCAACAATGGCGACTGTTATGCAGAAGATCAAAGAAATCGAAGATGAGGTTCTTTCTCTCTTCAATCCCCTGCTTCATCTCTTGTTTCCTTCGCGTTTCGATTACTTTGATAGATTCAGAATTACTTTTCTTTTCGACCCTTTTGTGGTTTTCCAGTTTGAATCCAAATTATGTTGTCAGTATATCTGCAGTTATTTGGATAATCCATTCTCGGATTTTTGTTGATTGCAGATGGCGAGGACCCAGAAGAACAAAGCTACGGCGCATCATTTGGGTTTGCTAAAGGTACAATCTTGTAATTAATGTTATTTATATTCAATCTAGGTCGTTTAGCTACTGTAATCCTCATTGGTAGCTTGAATAGGCTTTGTGGCTGATGACTTACTTTGATTATGGAATTACTGAATCATGTTCTTGTAATTTCAAATGTTGTCTGTAAGATTATGGAATCTTGGTTTCCATCTTATAATTCGGTTCTGTATTATAAAGAAGAAGAAATTATAGGATTTTGTTAGTACACCAAACCTCGAATCCTCTCTGGATATTAGGGCAATCTTTGGTTCAGTTCAAGAACTGATCAAACTAAGTTAAGAAGAATTCTTGTTGATCAAACCAACCCGTCTTAAGTCCTTTAGACGCCCTTTTCGTCCATCCAAAATCGTTGTAAAACGGTATCAACCAATTCCTCAAGAGCAAAAATTTCACTTCCTTTGGTGCCAAAATTTGTTCCGTTTCGATCCCCACAAAGAATATAGCAGTATCTCTACTGATCTCATACTTGTGAACAGCCGAGACCTTAACGTTAACCTCAGATGATCAGAAAATTCTTGGCTATTTATCTATCTATCGAAATGTCCGAGATCCATTGCAGTAAAACCTTACATTAGGCGGATTTCTTTGAGGATCGATGTTTCTGGTATCGATATGAGTTTGTAATAAGAGAAATTGTCAAACTTGAACAGCTTAATGGGATGCTTAAAGGCTTTTGATACTTATTCTTATTGATGGTTTGCTCCATTTTTATAGGCTAAACTTGCAAAATTACGAAGGGAACTCCTTGCACCATCTTCTAAAGGTGGTGGCGGGGCTGGAGAAGGTTTTGATGTTACCAAAAGTGGAGATGCTCGAGTTGGTCTCGTTGGCTTTCCTTCCGTTGGAAAATCCACGCTCTTAAACAAGTTGACCGGAACATTTTCTGAGGTAATCCCATCAAAAAATTTCCTTAAAGATTGCATTTTTCTGATTCTATTGAAGTTCTTATTGCCAAAAAACAAAAGGGTTGCGACAATATTTTCAATCCATTCAAACTAGAAAGATTTAGACCTTACAATGTGTTCAAGTTATGTGCTTTGTAATTTGCAGGTTGCTTCATATGAGTTCACTACATTGACATGTATTCCCGGTGTTATCACATACCGTGGAGCTAAAATTCAGGTATGAAATCACAGTTAACTTATATTATTCTATATCGATGTCGTTTCATATATCATGAGAGTGTTTTTCTGATGATGAAATCTTAAATCTGTGATCTTTCAGTTGTTAGATCTGCCTGGGATTATTGAGGGTGCTAAGGATGGAAAGGGTAGAGGACGACAAGTGAGACGTTACAACTTTTATACAGCTTTATCTTATAATTTTACATGCTTTTGATCGATCGTTTATTTGGTTATGAATCTATCAAGCTTATAATTTTACTCTTTCAGGTTATAAGTACTGCAAGAACATGCAATTGTATCTTAATAGTTCTTGACGCCATTAAACCAATCACTCACAAACGTCTCATCGAAAAAGAGCTCGAAGGATTTGGAATAAGGTAAGTTTGTACGTAATGAATCCTGTTTGATGTTCGTAAAGAAAGTTTCTTTTATATAATATCACTTCTTTCAAATTGAGACGTAATATTTTCCACGAAATGTGTGTCGATTTTGGTAAAATGACATCCTTTTGAGCTATTGAACAATCGTTCTCATTGATATCATTTATATAATGAATCCCGTTTGATGTTCGTAAAGAAAGTTTCTTTTATATAATCACTTTTTTCGAATTGAGATGTAATATTTCTCACGAAATGTGTCGATTTTGGTAAAATGACATCCTTGTCCTTGCCTTTTCGAGCTATTGATGATGCTAATTGCTTTAGGTTGAACAAAGAGCCACCAAATCTTACATTTAGGAGAAAAGATAAAGGTGGAATCAATCTTACTTCTACGGTCACGACCACACACCTTGATCTAGATACTGTCAAGGCGATATGTAGCGAGTATCGGATACATAACGCTGACATCACCTTACGGTATGATGCAACTGCTGATGACCTCATCGACGTCATTGAGGGTAGTCGGATATATACACCTTGTATTTATGTTGTCAACAAGATTGATCAAATCACACTCGAAGAACTCGAAATTCTGGACAAACTTCCTCATTATTGTCCTATCAGGTGATTTGGTTAAAGATAATTTTTTGTTTATTACGACAATTTTCTTCTCTTTTTCTCATTGCGATTCGATTTACAATCATACAGTGCTCATCTGGAATGGAATCTTGATGGTCTGTTGGAGAAGATATGGGAATATCTGGATTTAACGCGAATTTATACTAAACCTAAAGGAATGAATCCAGATTATGATGATCCTGTCATCTTATCTTCTAAGAGGAGAACTGTTGAGGATTTTTGCACTCGGATTCATAAGGATATGCTTAAACAATTCAAATAGTAAGTGCAATAATGCTATATTAGAGGATTCATATCGTTAAATCGATTCGTCTTATGGGTATTTTCGTCTATGCAGTGCTCTTGTATGGGGTTCAAGTGCTAAACACAAGCCTCAGAGAGTTGGAAAGGTGAGTCAATTTTATTGAACTTCCTTTTCAACCCTTATGACAGAACCTTTATTCAGACATACTTTACTTTTGTCTCTATTGGAACATTTCAGGAACATGAACTGGAGGATGAGGATGTGGTTCAAATCGTTAAAAAGGTATGAACTTTATCAATAATTCATGATGGGTATTGCCGATGATTCGATTATTCGTATTTTTCGGTATATTGAGAAGCCTGGAAAAGTGATGATCCACAGTATGATCTCCAAGAGGATTTTGTTTCTTTTCTATTTATGTAAATGCAGAATTAGCCAAGAATTTCCGTTTTTTGTTATAATGTCGTTTGGACAAAAGAGTTTCTTTTCAGTTGTCATGGCTTTAGGTCTTCTGGTCTTTCTTGTCACTTACGTTAGCTTTTATTGATTCAGTTGTTCAGCTTGTTGGGTTTTATAGCTTCTTTTGATATGCGTTCTCTTTGAATAATGGTCGCCAAAAAGATTTTAAAAAAATTATCGAATTATTTTAAATTTTTAATTTGGATTTTTATGAGGATTATAAGTGAAGTAAATAATATTATTTATTCTTTTATATAGCATTTGGAAATTTGTTGTTAATTTTAAATCATCAAAATTAAAGTTTTTTTTGTTTGCACCTATAAATTTATGTAAAACTCTTAAAATGAATGGATATGTTAAAAGTATATATAAAATTATGCATGCATCGTATTCAACGTAATATGAAATTAATCTGAGATTCACATCTTAATATATGTGATTCTATGTCGCATGCATAAGAAATTCTTTATAAATGATTAAAATCTAATTATTATAATTAAAAATTCTTATAAATAGAAATAAATATCTTTCATCCCCTATCTCTTTATTTATTTTAGTATCTTTATAAAGTAACTTATCATAATTTATATATGGTGTGTGTCCATATCGCCTTGAGTTCAACTTCTTAGGACCGAAGCATGAATTTTGTTATTAATCAATCTTTTTCAATTTAAAATTTAATTTTATATCGTTTTCAATGTAGTGGTGGCTGTCGATTGGTCTCTTCCATGTTCTCATCCCAAAAGTTGACTTTAAAAAAATTTATGGTTAAGCCACATTTTACCAAAGGTTAAATTATTACCACAACAAAATATAAATATAAATATATATATATATATATATATAAATAATTGAAGGTATAATAAATTGGAGACTACTTATTAGGTAAGTAGAATGATATTTATTGATGTTACTAAAATATTAAATTATCACCAAGTAAACGCAAGCTAATGATATATAGTAACCTAATTGGTCCTTTAATTCAATATTTTTAAGCCAAAAAAGCATACAATTGGTGAACTTAAAGTACTAACAGTTAAATCAATAAGTATATTACGTCATAAAAACTTGTAGAAGATAACAGTTAAATCAATAATCAAAGAGATCAGAAAATATCAAACAGTATTCGTTTATTTATTTGTCAATCTTTTAAGTACACTTGCCAGTTTATACAATGTATTAAAGACCTCCACGGATAACTTCCCTGAGTTAGACGTAAATACAACCGCAATTGTTTTCTTGTTCAGTACAGTATCCAATTAAGTACACATAAACTTCAGAACTCTCTCTTTCTCTGTTTTGTGTACTCCGATGATACTCATCAGATTCGTTAACCTTGTTTTTGATTTCCAGGTCAACTTATCTGCCTTGCTCTCGGCTCTGCAACCACTCCCAGTTTTTCAGCCGTGGCGTCATGCTGTAATCATCCATTTCAAACTTTTTGAGAGATCAAATTGTAATTTAATGACCAAGTCAACACGACTAAGTCAAGCTGGTCAAAGCGACCGGTCCATGCATATTTCACGTCAGTAAGATGTAATTTATTATGTCCATATATATATACACATGCATTCCGGTCGTACCAACACAATAATATATATATATATATAATTGTTATAATCTTCAACTATTATTCTTTAAAATTCAGAATAAATAAATCAAAATAAAAGAAAATAAAAATAGATGATTCAAATATATAATCTTTTGAAATATAGTTCATCTATATTTACTAATTATGTCACGGTAAACAATATATATATATATATAGGTTGCCAAGCAACAATATTTGTTTATAAATTCTCATTAATACCTTAATTTTCCTACGGATTCGGCTTTGTTTCCAATACTTTTTATTTTTTTATTAAGTTTATATTATAATTGTTTAGACCATGGTTAACGGACCTAACCAGATATTTAATTGAAAAGGAACTCGATTTAACTATACTAAGCTTGGCCTGTAAATTTTATTCTGAATCACACCCAGGGAATATTCGACTTGGAAAACATATATACTGCCACGTGGACGGTCACGATCATATCTATATTGAACCGATACTCCGCCTACCAAGTCAAATTGACTACTATTAAAAGACCGGCCGATGCAATTGGATTTTTCTTACGTCATTAAGGTGACGTCATATTACCAAGAAAAAGATGTTAAACATAATTAATTATACATATTTTGTTTAAAAAGAACCAATATGCATCAAGATATCGGAGTAGTGTTAGCAAAGTATATAGCATAGTGGTGGTCAAATATATTTTAAAATTTTTGTTCGGTTTTATATATGTAGGAAAGGTTTAATGAAATATATTTATCACAAAGATCTAACTAAATCTTTTGTAGGTATATAATATATATTTTTCAATAAAAAAGTCGATTTTCTAAACAAATAAAAAGAGAGAGAAAGGATCCTACATTATGGAATTGATAAAATTTCATAGATGTAGCCAATATGGGTTATAATGCATTTTCCATACCAAATTCGAATCAACCTATTATTGAGCATATTAATTTACAGAATATAGAATATAAAAATTTATTAGACCGTAAAATCTGGATAAATATTGTTTTACCGCTCTTTAGATTTTTGTAAGTGATAATATAAAAACATTGATGTGTATATACATGATGCATGCATGTCCAAAGGACCGTATTTAATTGGAAGAAATTAAAATAACCTGTTAAAAGCCGGAGGAGTTGCGTGGAAAATCAACCTTTTTTTAAACAATCCGAAACTTTATTAGAAAAAAAAAATTAAATAAATAAATCGCGTCTCGTTAGCAAATGGATGTTTAATTAATTGAAGAAATTTCCTTGAATCTACGTGGGAAAAGTATACATGAAATAACAATTACAAGTTTTCATTTAATAAATAAATAAATAAATAACATTTAATATATTATATTTGCGTTAGATTTAGTATAAATAACAGTATCTTCTGACAAGAATTTCCCCCGTCTCCTCTCCCCCAACTATTTCCTTACAGGAAATGAACTGTCCTTCGAACCCTAACCCTAATTTCACGAAATTCGACGACGATTTCATATTTGATAATAATTTTTATAGTGTTGACGATGTTTTATCAATGATCGAAGATGAAATCAACCGTGAGGACTCGCCCTCGTCTACTTGGAGTATAAGCTCATCGGAAAAAGTCCCGCCTGACGGTACAAGTCCACCGGCAAGCATGGCTACGTCATTTTCAAGCCTTGAAATGCAAGTCACATATGTATATTACTTACAAATATATATATATATATATATAGTTTATGATGGTAAATGTTACTTATATCGAATTTTCTCTTCTTTTTTTTTGATAATTTCAGTAGAGAAAAAAATGAGAGGAAGATAAAGCGGTCGAAAAATGCTATAATCCACGTGCTCAGGACGAAATCGGCTATAGACATGTTGGACGATGGGTATAATTGGAGGAAGTATGGGAAAAAACCGATTAGGGGAAGCCCTTATCCAAGGTACAACAAATATACATATATATATATCGTTTTATACATGGGTATAACTATATATATATATATATTGTTTTACATGAGTGAAACTCTTTACCGTAACGGGACCAATCTGATTCAATGTAGTGCTAGGGAGTAGTACATCTTAGGTATGGATTTTAATCTACAACTTGCATAGATAGATATAATATTGCATATGCGATATATTTAATGTGTACTTGTTTGCATATGTCATTGTCTATATTCATTGTATGCACCCACTTGATGATTTAAGAAGAAAATGCCTATCTTAGATTAATGTCTAATTGTACAATTAGTTATATATTTACTACATATGAAAAGAAACTGATCAGGCTTTGATGTATTTATCCAATTACAAGGAACCATCATACATTATATTCACCAATACTAAGATTGTGTAAATGATCGAAAACAAAGTTTGTATAATTGTCAAATATGAGTCACAGAAGCTAGTTCAAGAGGTTTAGGATTATCTAGTACCAAATATAAGATTCCAAAGTTCATGTTCTAACCGATGTGAAATAATTTATCATAACACTCCATATGTGTCAAATATAGGTTTGGGTCTAAATAATACCAAAAGCCAGTTCTAGAGTTTAAAGTTGTTCAATATCATATATAAGAGCCCAAAATTCATGTCCTAAACACTTTACTTCACACGCAAGCTCGATCCTGAAACGTGGACATCGTAATTGGGGGCCCAACATCGGTATATTCAAATCGAGACGAACTAGACTCCGATACCATGTCAAATATGAGCTTGGACCTAACTAATCTCAAAAACTAGATCAAGAGTTTAGAATTGTCCAGTACGATATATAGGAGTCCAAAGTTTATATATTAACTGATGTGTGACAACTTATCATAACAATAATATGATATGGTCTAATACATATTTTGCTAGTGGCAGTAATGACAAAAAAGATTGATTTCGTCGACAGGCATTACCATAAATGTTCGGACCCCAATTGTAAGGTGAAGAAGAGAACAGAAAGAGACATAGACGACCCAAATTATGTATTGACAACATACGAAGGGAAACACAACCATGGAAACCCTTCTGTCGTGTATTATGACCTCGACGAAATCGAATTCATCTCTCAAAATGTTTGGTGTTTTCAGAGCAATTCAAGTCTCTCTCGTTCTGCTCCATGACTGATCTCATAAATGTGTGAATATGATATGTTATTTCTGTATAGATATTGTGTATAATCAGTATCATGCTTGTGAAGTAGTAGCGTTTTGTTCATCTTTATTGTCTAATGTGGTGTGGAAATTAATAGATTTTGTATAAAGAATGTATGTGGTGGCGTTTTTTTTGTAATGATCAAGAAATGTGTAATTATGATTCAAATTCAGGGTTCAGTTGGTTTATCAACAGTAATTGATTTTTCCATTGTATTAGTTGTTCATTTAAGTAACAAACTAATATTAAGATAAGTAATAAATAGGAATTTAGACTAAAAAACAATTAAATTAGAGTTTCACATGCTTTTGAAAGGAAAAAACACAAGAAAGTAAAAATAAACATGGGCCAACGAACTGCCGGATAGTACACAGGTCTGTGGCCCATGGTTGTCCTAACGCGGAACGAACGAACCGAAGCTATACCATCACGCTCCGCTCTAGCGCGTGGCATACACTTGCCAAAGAGAACTTGGGACAACACAAGCAACCCTTCTCAAAGCATTCGATATTTTTTAGGTTTTTATGTTTGGTTTAGGCATTAGAGAAGGAGAGAGAATTATGTCTTTTTGTGACAGTGACTTTGAGACCATGCTTCATGTGAAGAATGATAGAAGGAAGAGGATGGACCCTGTGGCCTTCGACGACCTTAATATCATAGTTTTGAATGATTCTGACGGCCACTGTCTTCATCTGCATGAACGCAACTTCTTTCCCCAAGCAAGTTCTGGGGCCGGCGTTAAACGATAAGAACTTGAAGGACGGCTCATGTCTTACCCCTCCCCTCTCTGAAATCCATCTCTCTGGTTTGAATTCTGATGCATCTTCTCCCCACACGCCTTTCATCCTCCCCAATGCGTAAAGTGAGAACAAAATCTTTGTACTTTCATCCACTCTGTGTCCACTCGGGAGCACGTCTGGTTTTGTAGGAGACTTGTGTTGGAATGGAACTGGTGGGTACAGTCTCAACGCTTCGCACATGGCTCCATGAAGATACATCAACTTGTTTAAATCTGTCAAACGTAATGAATTCTCGTTTCTTGGGATCTTTGTGTTGATCTCTTGACGAATCTTGGTGACGGCTTCAGGGTTATTGGAGAGAAGCCAGAAGAACCATGTGAGAGCAGAGCCTGTCGTGTCTCTGCCTGCAATCAGAAATGTCAAAATGGTATCTCTTAGGAACTTATCATCTGTCGGATTCAAGAGGCTGTATGTGTTTGTATCGACGTTGATGTAAGCCGTCAGCAAATCTGTAGCCTCTCCATGACCATGGGAATGAATCCCTCTCCTTAAATCTTCTCTCTTAAGTGAAATGTACTCTGCACATATACGATCGAAGGTGGCATGAGCTCTTTTCATCTTCTTCTCTACCCCGAGACCCATATAGTTTTGGAGTTTCCACACGAATTGGGGCTTGATATGCCTGAAGAAAATCGCCTCTTCAGCATCATCCAAAGCTGTAGCAAGCTCAACCTCAGGCATCTCAAGAGAGAGACAGCCAGGATCATACCCGGTCGCCAAAATGAACGTAGAATCGAACGTGAATCTTTGGAAGATATCTTGCAAATCCACCACCATGTTTTCTTCTGCAACATGATCAAGAAGAGGTACAAGCCCTTTTTCCAGTTTGTTTACGCTTGTACGGACTGTAAACTTCTGAAAGTCTTGGTGGTTGACCATGCTTTGAGCCGACCTTCTCAGATTCTTCCACAGCTCCGAGTCGGCGTTGAATATCCCATCTCCCAAAACGTCGAGGATCTTCTTGAACTCGGGTCCTTTAGGGTAATCCCTGAAAT
This sequence comes from Gynandropsis gynandra, assembly GCA_036759665.1. Taxonomy (NCBI): domain Eukaryota; kingdom Viridiplantae; phylum Streptophyta; class Magnoliopsida; order Brassicales; family Cleomaceae; genus Gynandropsis; species Gynandropsis gynandra. The sequence continues at coordinate 42,303,051 of CM071868.1, forward strand.
TTGAACTCAATATGTAGTGAATATTTGCGGGATCAACTGTTAACAACATGTCTATTCTTGCGAACCAAGGACCCTTGATAAGAAACGTCAAGTTGGAGGCCGCGAGAACATCCACGGTCCATTCATAGACACGAGGAATTTCCACGAACAAACCTGGAAGCATTCCGAAGATCGGCCAGTTCGTGAGAATATCACGGTTAGCTTTCTTGGTGAGGAAGAAACCGACGATGAGAAAGCAAATGAATGCTTCAAGAAACCCTATGGAAGCCATTAGAGAAGCTTTTTCTTCAGTGGTAAGGAGCTCGGTTTTGTTCTGCACACACATAATTAAGTCTTGGAGTTCGATATGATAGTCTTAAAGATAAGTTTATTTGAAGTAAATGTGTCCACTTTTGATTTGTCCTGATCAAATATGACACTCAATTTGTGGAGTTTCTAATCACATGTGAATAATGCCAAACCAGTTATTGCCCGAACAGATAATGACCGATTAAATTATTGAATTATTGGTCTACGAGTTTGTTGTGTATGCATTCAAATATTAAAATTCTGAAAAAAAATCAATAAAATCTTTATATGTTTTTCTTAATTGATTTTTAACTCATTAATCGAAGGAGTTGATCAGTCGTCCTATGACAAACTCACGGCGCGGGGCACAGCTGCACGGGACACGGGTGCACGGTACGCAGTTACACGGTCGCGAATGCAGGGGAATGCAAAGCGCAGGCTGATCGAGTTGCAGACTTCAGTAATCAAGAAAACGACGAGGAGTCGATCATGTAGACTGGAGCAGGCGACAAGATTGCAGTAAAAGGATGATAGAAGAAGCTCAGGACAAGGACGGGGCATAGAAGCACGTGAAGGCCTCGAAATCAGCTTGAAGAAGCTGAACGAGAACCACAGGTGCAGGTTGCCGTTTTTTCCGAGGACAAGGGTTCTTGGATTAAGTTAAATGTTATTAATTTTAGTAATTAACGGACAAATGTTTTTAATGAAGTTCTGAGCATGTTTTGTGTTTTGTTTTGTAATACCAATAGGTATATAAGTAAGAAAAAATCCAGATTAATGAAATATTGCACTTATCAGAAAATTGTTCTTGTTCGTGTTCATCCTCACTTCTCTCTCATATTTCTCACAAAATATTTACATTCTGAGTGTGATTCTAGTTCGATTCGTTAGTTTACATTTGTGTTTGCACAATCCACGTAATACATGGAGATGGTGAACTCAAATGAGCAACGTACATGTTACTGAAGTTCACTGAAAAACAATAGTGGTATCAGAGCCTCCTGGATCTTAAGGCCAAGAGGTGCACAAAGGCACTAGCTTAATGCACGACCGGCAGCACCATTGAAGCACAATACCAAGAACAAAAATGAGCAAGAAAACATCCAGCAGTTGAGCAACATTTGAGCGTGTTTTAAGACCCCAGAAGAGAAAAATGCAGAACACCATTCCGGTTCCAGTATTTGATGGGAAGAATTACAACCTATGGGTGATTAAGATCAAAACCACCCTAAGTTCAAAATGCTTGTAGAAGGTGTCACTGAGGGGATACCGGAGTTGCCTGCATTGGGCATGGAAACCTTAGAGGAGCAGAGACAGAAAATTGGAGAGTGGGAGAAGTTAGAGGCAAAAGATTAGAAGGCCTTGGAACTCATCTACCATGCTATCTCGGAGGATATATTTATTGCTCACCTTTCCACATGTGAGACGTCAAAGGCCGCACGGGACCACCTTAGAGAAAGGTTTCAAGGGGACCCCAAAACGGCCATGATCAAGCTTTAAAGACTCAGGGCAACCTATTACACTTTGAAGCAAGGGGAGAAGGAATCTATCAAGGATTTTGCCAACAAGGTGACGGATTTTGGGAATGAGATGAGGGCATATGGAGACGACATCAAGGAGGATGCGTTGGTGTCAAAGATCATATGCTCTCTGCAAGAGATATTTGATCTATATGTAGGGGCCATTGAGCAAACTAAGGACTTGACTGTCCTTACAGTGGTTGAGTTAGTGATAGCCTTGCAAACTCAAGAGTATAGGCTGGATGATAGAAATGGTGGAGGGCCAGAGGGAGCTTTCCAAGCCATATTTAGGGGGATCAAGACAGGATCCAAACCAGACTCAAGCAAGAAATTTTCTAGCAAACTAGATCAGAAAAACAGAGGAAAGAAATGATGTGGAATCTATAAGAAAGACAACCACACAGAAGCTCAATGTTACTTCAAGGGTAAACAAGACAAGGGAGAAGGATTCAAGTCTTACAAAACCAAAAAGGAGTGCTTTACATGCGGTAGAGTAGGGCATTTCTCAAGAGATTGCAAAGTGAAGAAAGGTCCACCAAATCAAGCTCAAGCAAATCAGGAGCAAGATGAGGAGGATTTCCTCTTCACTGCTGCTCATGTGGTTGGAGAAGAACGTGGGAAGGATGTGTGGCTCATAGATAGTGGAGCCACCAACTATATGACCCGCGATGAGGCGAAGCTAATGTTGTTGAGAATCGGGTTTAGAATGAAATTCGTGGATGTAGCAAGAGCCGAGATCTGCATCAAACTCGAGGTAGATCCAAATCACGCTCAAAGATCACGTGCTATTATTGTGGAAAGAAAGTGATGTGGTTAATCTCAAGTAATAATTACCTAGACTAACATTTTCGTAAGAATACAGATTGTATAGTACCAGGATCGAACACAAGGGAATCGATGCAACTCTAAAGCTAGTAAACTAATGAATAAGATGATTAAAATTAGGAGTGTCAAAATCGGCCCGAGCCCGCGGGCCCACCCGAAGCCCGCCCAAAAATAAGCGGGCTCGGGCCGTTAAATTCAAAGCCCGAATGAAACCGAGTCTTCGGGCTCGGGCCTATTCAAAAGCCCGCAATCTTACAGCCCGGCCCGTCGGGTTTTAGGCCGCCCGAATTTATTTAGGGTTTTCCCTTATCCCTCCCTTCCTTCTTTCTTTCGTTCCAGCTTCATTCGACTTTGCCTCCTCCATCCCTCCCCAGCATAAGGCCAGCTCCCTCCTCCTCCCTCCCCGCGTCTTTCCGTTGTCTCCGTGTTACCAGTGCCCTCCTCCCTTCGGTGCCCTTCTCCCGTCACCTGTTAACTTCTTCGTCGTCTGGTTCGATCTTCGGTTAGCTTCTTCGGGTCTTCTCTAGTTAGCTTCTTTGTCGTCTTATTCGGTCTTCTCTGTTAGCTTCTCCGTCGTCTGGTTTGGTCTTCGGTCTCGGACTCTCGATCTTGGTCTTCGTCTTCTAATCTCGGTTTCATTTCCAATGCCCTCCCTTCAGTCTTCGTCTTCCAGGGGGCCCGTTCGTGCATCCTCCTCTTATCATCCAGAAAAGGTAAAATTAGGTTTCGTCTTCGTCTTCTCGGTTTATTCGGTCTCCTTTCAGTTTCTTACTCTCGGTCTAGTGCCCTCCCTTCGGTGATTGTCTTCCTGAGTGCCCGTTTGTGCGTTAGCCCGTGGGCTACCCGAAGCCCGTCTGAAGCCCGTTGGGCCGGGCCGCATGCCACATATTTCCGGCCCGTTTTAATTCGGCTCGGACCGGGCCCGAATCCGAATGAACTGGGCCAACACGGGCTCGGGCCGGCCCGAATTACACCCCTAATTAAAATCAATAAGTGTTTGGAATGCGAATAAAGCTAAACTAACTAATTAGCGTATTAAATTCAATTATACCACAGGTTTCGAGAGATGCACGTTGATGTAATAAAGTGCTAACAAGATCATGGTTATAGATATCGTTACATATTCGGAGAATTCAAGCTCTTTCTAGGGAATGACTCTCCCGATGCCTAAACCCACTATCTAGTATGCGTACTACCAATCTCCCAATTGTGTAATCTCACCTACTATATGCATTAAGATCGCTATCATAATTCCTACGTTCAATTAACCGACCGACTAAGGTTCTAAATCAATTGAGACTTTATATCATGGCTACGTTCCAAAATCTAATGCATCTCCCAATACAATCAGATTTTTATAATCATTCATTCAAGTGACCAACAAGAATGAAAGTATTAAGAACAGTCAATCAATTCAAAGACAATAAAATACGATAACTAATCATTAAGCATACAACTTCATTACATATCGACAAAACTCTAACTCGTGGCTATGGATCTACTCGGACCTGAACTTAGAAAACAAAACACAAAAGAAATCTATATTCAACATAGATAAAGAATGAGATTTCTCCCTATTCTATTACCGATGTCTTCTATAGCTCATCCGCGTTCTGAGTTCGTCGCTCTGTCTCCAGCCTTCCGGCGTGCTGCCCTCTCTCCTTGTTCTCTCGTGTATGTTGTGTGGTGTGTGTGTGTGTTCTGTCCGAATTCCTTCTACCCTCTTGACCACTACGTCCTCTTTCCTCTCGCATTTCTTTTCTTTTCTCTTTGTTTTCCTCTTTGGCCGAATCTAAGCTCTCCAACCCATTCCTTTTCTTCCTCCTTTCCTCTTTGGCTAGAGTCCATTTACTCAGTTTCCATTTTTTTCAACAGCTTGTGTTTCCTTTTCCTTTTGTGCAATAACGATTTTCTTCTCTTTTCTATCTTTTCCTCTTTGGCTGGCAGTCTTGTTTATCTTGTCCATGCATTTCCATTTATTGTTCTAGCAGCCATTTCCATTTTTTTTATCTCCAAAAGGTTGCAGTTTCCAATTATCGTGTAGGCGACTATCTTTCAATTTTTGGGTTTGCGGTTGGAAGTTTACATTTTGTTCCAGCAACTTGCTTCTATTTTATGTAAACCATGTTTCCTTTTCATGTTCCAACCATACTCTTCTTAATTTTGTTCCAGTAATCGAAAGTTTTCATTTTTGTTCCAGCCACCTACTTCCATTTAGCTTTGGCCGTGGGTTTTCATTTTTAAAGGTCAGTGGCTGGTTTTTATTTCTTGTAGGCTGCGGCTACTTATTTCAATTCATCATCTCCAGTCATACTTCCATTTTGTATAGGCAGCCAACACATTTCTATTTTGTTTGAAAGGCCAACAATTTCCATTTTCGTAAGCGGCCATTGTTTCCATTTTTGTAAGCGGCCATTGCTTCCATTTCTCTTCTTCGGTTTATGATTCTTTGGATAGTGATTGTGCATAGCTGATAGGAGAGTGGTCTGCCTTAGTTTTTCTTAATTTACTCGTGTTTGTATCCAGATATTTCATTTCCTGCAATAACACGAAAAAATGCTAGAAGATGACTAAATGATGTTTAATGCTCGGTAAAGTCTAAATGAATGATAAAACTAACTATAAAAATAGACGAAAATACTATAAAAAAAATAGACGTTATCAGATAGGTCACAAGAAAATTGAATGTCGATTCTTCAAGAAAGATCAGAAGGTGAGGAATGTCAAACAAGACAAATCATCCCAACAAAGATGCAAGAAGAGAAGACTACTACTGCTCTAATTTTGAAAGAAGATCTTCTGTATTTCGTTTGAGAAGCTAATATCTTGAACATTGCTTCCAACGATAGTTCTTGGAGAATTAGAGATTTTTAAAGAAGTATAGAATTCTCTAGAACGTTATGTAAGAAAATTCGATAATCCTATATGTGGAAACAATTATCGATAATCTAATAGGAGATTAAATCAACCAAACAATAAAAAAATTACTTACTTGAATTTTCCATGTTTTTCATTCGGTAGATCTTTTTCTCCAATGCCTAATTCCTTCAATTTCTTATTCAATCTCTCTTTGATGATGTAAGAGAGTTTTTTGTATTTGTTTGTTTTTGTGATTATTGTTACGGTGTATGAATTCAAAGGGTATTAGATATTTTTGTAATAATGAAAAGACATGTCCTAAAAGATATGTCTTTTGATATATACCCTTTAAATTTTATTAATTACAATAAATCCTCAATTTGTAATTAATCACAAAACCATCATTAGATTTCTATAATTGCGGAATGACACGGAGGGATATTCACCCGATTATTGTCTTCTCATGCAACACTAATCATCACCGTGTGTACCTCAATAACAATTATCAAACACTTATATTTATATGAATCAACGTTAGAATAAATTTTCTAACACGTTACAGAGAATTATAGAGAATTGTAGAATTCTCTATAAATGTGTAGAAAAATGTGGAACACTCTAGAATATTATAGAGATGTGTGGAACCTTATGGAAGAGTATGGAAGGATGAAGGTGGTGGAAAAGTGTAGAGATTCCTAGAATGTGTGGAGCATTCTAGAGAATCAATCTCCACCATTGGATGCAAGAAATCTCCGCCATCTATTTAGAAGTGAAGTAGTATAAATAGGGGTAGTAGGGGTAGTAACATCCATTTCTAATCATAAAAAACTCAAGGATCAAGAGAGAAGCCACTTAGAGTGAGGAAACTTATAAGAGAACCTCTTTGTGATAGAAGAGAAGAAGCTTGGGAAGAGTCCATCCTCAAGTTTGAGTGAGCCACCGAGTGTGAGTTATTTTTGTAATCCTACTATTATTCTATGTAGTAGAAGAATCTTCATTTCGACAATTGTACTCTTGTGCTTCCATTTCTACTTTTAATTCTAAGTACTCAACTTAGCTTCACGAAGCGGAAAAATTGTGATTTTCCAACAATTATTTACTTGGATATGAATTGTTTTTTATAATTGATTTAATAAATTACAAATATTCCTTTATTTTAATCATTTTATTGTTGGCTTTTTGAACTCCTAACAGTTAGTACACTCCAATTGATGCTCACAATTAAATAGTAAAAATCACATTTGCATTCATCCAAAAAAAGTTACTAGGAAAATAATTCTATGTCAATACATAAAGTTTCACATAAATAAAATCAAGGATGAAACTCTTCTCCTTCATCCATGGTTCGTGCTGCATCACACCTTGACAAAACTGAAATTGTTACAGTGTCACATCAACAAAGCTCATTTATTTATCTTTCTCACCTTCATCCGAATTCATTACATCAGATTTTTCACAAAATGCCAAGATACATAATATTTCATAGAAATGATAGAGAAAAAACAAATTGTTACAATGGCGAAGTTGAATTGATACCATCGTTCTACATTCTTGACAATCTAAACAGATTTTTTTCCTTAACCTTTAAAAGGAGATGAATCCAATTTTATAAAATAGTGAAATGCATTAAAATTTTATACACAATTTTTTTATGCTCTCCTTTGAGCTATTTGTGTTTACTAACAATATTTATTTATTATGTATTCGTTTATAAATTATTAGAATATAATTCAAGTTTGTTTTATTTAGTTAAGACAACTTGAAAAATACACTTGAAATGTTATTAGGGTTTCAATCATGTCATTCTTTAAAAAAATTAACTTCAATTTTATCCTTATAATATTGATATTCCCAAATTATCCATGTGACCCGTGCGATCCATGCGACCCTTGTTACTCATACGACCCTTGCGACCCATGCGATCCTTTTTACCAATGCGATCTATGTGACTCTTGCGACCTATGCGACTCATGCGATCCTTTTTACCAATGCGATCTATGTGACTCTTGCGACCTATGCGACTCATGCGATCCTTTTTACCAATGCGATCTATGCGACCCTTGCGACCTATGCGACCCTTGTTACCTTTGCGATCCATGCGACCCATAAAACCCTCGAAATCGCTCGAAATTGCTAGAAATAGCTCGAAATTGCTGGAAATAGCTCGGAATTGCTAGAAATAGCTCGAAAATCACTGGAAATCACTCGAAATTGTTGAAAATCGCTCGAAAATCGTCAACTTCGAAATCACCTCTCGCTCTTTCCTCTCAATTTTCAAATAAGTTTCATTTCGAAAACATATCAAAACCGTATATATTTTCACTAACAAATATAATGACACACATGTTTTTTCTTCAATTTTTTACTAGATTTTAAAAAATATCACACATGTTTGTCCTATGCGGTGATTGGATGAGAATTGAAATAATCATCGACATCTTTTTTTATTTAAATTATTGAATTTGTTATTTTTATTTTTGTTGATGTGACTTTATAGATAAGGCAAGTACATGTTACATAGTGTTGCACTTATTTGTGTATATTTTTAAACAAAAAATCGTTTTTTGTGTAAAATACGCAATAAATTGATTTATATTATTTGTATATATTCCGAAGTGTAGACTGACATTCATCATTTATATAACATCGGTTTAAAAAAATTTTATCAAAAGTTGATGAAAGATAAGGGCTTAATGAATCATTTTAATATTGTTATTACTATTGATACTATATTGGAATTTTTATTTATATCCTTACTATATACTAATTAAAATATAAAATTTCTAAAAACAAGTATATGCTATGCGGTTCAGAGAGCAACCGCTCTATCCACACGCCTTTTCTTTTATAAATTAAGGGTTCCACGAGAGCTCCCACGCCTGTCACTCTCTCTCTCACATATCAAATAATAATGATAAATTTATTACAAGATAATTATTAGTTTTAGTTGTAAGTTTTTCTCTCGTGTGTAATCTCTACAAATAATCATCATTTGAATTTACTAAAAAATAATAATTAATACATGATTTAGAAAAATAATTTCATACCACTGGTGTGTGGCATACACTTGCCAAACAGAACTTGGGACAACACAAGCAACCCTTCTCAAAGCATTCCATCCTATTAGGTTTTTATGTTTGGTGTAGTGTTGTTATATTACTTTGTAGCTCATGAATGAATGATTGAATAAGTCATGAGCTCAATACNAAAATACGCAATAAATTGATTTATATTATTTGTATATATTCCGAAGTGTAGACTGACATTCATAATTTATATAATATCGGTGTAGGAGTAATGGGGAGATGAAGAGTCCCACATTGGAAAAATCACATGAATGAACTCATGTATATAATGGATTATTCAATGGTCATGTCTAAATGGATTATAAGACATTGATTGTGCTTCTTCATGGGCATGGAAGTGGGCTTCTTCGTGGGCTTGGAATGAGCTTCGGATCCTAATATTAACAAGATATGGCCTTGGGCTCAATGGATAATTCCGAATTTAATTTAAATTTTTCGGTTTAGTTTTTTCTAAATCAATTTTGAATTCGGTTTACAATGGTTCTGAAACCAACCATCACGCCTCTCCATTTGAACGAAATTTGGCTCCTGTTCAATTTTCAACCATTGCAATTGTTCAGTAAA
>CM071868.1:42313429-42339947 GCA_036759665.1 Gynandropsis gynandra
TCTTGGTGACAGTGACTTTGAGACCATGCTTCATGTGAAGAATGATAGAAGGAAGAGGATGGACCCTGTGGCCTTCGACGACCTTAATATCATAGTTTTGAATGATTCTGACGGCCACTGTCTTCATCTGCATGAACGCAACTTCTTTCCCCAAGCAAGTTCTGGGGCCGGCGTTAAACGATAAGAACTTGAAGGACGGCTCATGTCTTACCCCTCCCCTCTCTGAAATCCATCTCTCTGGTTTGAATTCTGATGCATCTTCTCCCCACACGCCTTTCATCCTCCCCAATGCGTAAAGTGAGAACAAAATCTTTGTACTTTCATCCACTCTGTGTCCACTCGGGAGCACGTCTGGTTTTGTAGGAGACTTGTGTTGGAATGGAACTGGTGGGTACAGTCTCAACGCTTCGCACATGGCTCCATGAAGATACATCAACTTGTTTAAATCTGTCAAACGTAATGAATTCTCGTTTCTTGGGATCTTTGTGTTGATCTCTTGACGAATCTTGGTGACGGCTTCAGGGTTATTGGAGAGAAGCCAGAAGAACCATGTGAGAGCAGAGCCTGTCGTGTCTCTGCCTGCAATCAGAAATGTCAAAATGGTATCTCTTAGGAACTTATCATCTGTCGGATTCAAGAGGCTGTATGTGTTTGTATCGACGTTGATGTAAGCCGTCAGCAAATCTGTAGCCTCTCCATGACCATGGGAATGAATCCCTCTCCTTAAATCTTCTCTCTTAAGTGAAATGTACTCTGCACATATACGATCGAAGGTGGCATGAGCTCTTTTCATCTTCTTCTCTACCCCGAGACCCATATAGTTTTGGAGTTTCCACACGAATTGGGGCTTGATATGCCTGAAGAAAATCGCCTCTTCAGCATCATCCAAAGCTGTAGCAAGCTCAACCTCAGGCATCTCAAGAGAGAGACAGCCAGGATCATACCCGGTCGCCAAAATGAACGTAGAATCGAACGTGAATCTTTGGAAGATATCTTGCAAATCCACCACCATGTTTTCTTCTGCAACATGATCAAGAAGAGGTACAAGCCCTTTTTCCAGTTTGTTTACGCTTGTACGGACTGTAAACTTCTGAAAGTCTTGGTGGTTGACCATGCTTTGAGCCGACCTTCTCAGATTCTTCCACAGCTCCGAGTCGGCGTTGAATATCCCATCTCCCAAAACGTCGANACCTTCTCAGATTCTTCCACAGCTCCGAGTCGGCGTTGAATATCCCATCTCCCAAAACGTCGAATATCTTCTTGAACTCGGGTCCTTTAGGGTAGTTCTTAAAACTTGAACTCATTATGTGGTGAATATTTGCAGGATCAACCGTGACCAACATGTCTATTCCGGCGAACCAAGGACCCTTGAAAGGAAACGTCAAGTCGGCGGCCTCGAGAACATCAACGGCAAAATCATAGATACGAGGAATTTCCACGACCAAACCCGGAAGCATTCCGAAGATCGGCCAGTTCGTGAGAATATCACGGTTAGCTTTCTTGGTGAGGAAGAAACCGACGATGAGAAAGCAAATGAATGCTTCAAGAAACCCTATGGAAGCCATTAGAGAAGCTTTTTCTTCAGTGGTAAGGAGCTCGGTTTTGTTCTGCACACACATAATTAAGTCTTGGAGTTCGATATGATAGTCTTAAAGATAAGTTTATTTGAAGTAAATGTGTCCACTTTTGATTTGTCCTGATCAAATATGACACTCAATTTGTGGAGTTTCTAATCACATGTGAATAATGCCAAACCAGTTATTGCCCGAACAGATAATGACCGATTAAATTATTGAATTATTGGTCTACGAGTTTGTTGTGTATGCATTCAAATATTAAAATTCTGAAAAAAAATCAATAAAATCTTTATATGTTTTTCTTAATTGATTTTTAACTCATTAATCGAAGGAGTTGATCAGTCGTCCTATGACAAACTCACGGCGCGGGGCACAGCTGCACGGGACACGGGTGCACGGTACGCAGTTACACGGTCGCGAATGCAGGGGAATGCAAAGCGCAGGCTGATCGAGTTGCAGACTTCAGTAATCAAGAAAACGACGAGGAGTCGATCATGTAGACTGGAGCAGGCGACAAGATTGCAGTAAAAGGATGATAGAAGAAGCTCAGGACAAGGACGGGGCATAGAAGCACGTGAAGGCCTCGAAATCAGCTTGAAGAAGCTGAACGAGAACCACAGGTGCAGGTTGCCGTTTTTTCCGAGGACAAGGGTTCTTGGATTAAGTTAAATGTTATTAATTTTAGTAATTAACGGACAAATGTTTTTAATGAAGTTCTGAGCATGTTTTGTGTTTTGTTTTGTAATACCAATAGGTATATAAGTAAGAAAAAATCCAGATTAATGAAATATTGCACTTATCAGAAAATTGTTCTTGTTCGTGTTCATCCTCACTTCTCTCTCATATTTCTCACAAAATATTTACATTCTGAGTGTGATTCTAGTTCGATTCGTTAGTTTACATTTGTGTTTGCACAATCCACGTAATACATGGAGATGGTGAACTCAAATGAGCAACGTACATGTTACTGAAGTTCACTGAAAAACAATAGTGGTATCAGAGCCTCCTGGATCTTAAGGCCAAGAGGTGCACAAAGGCACTAGCTTAATGCACGACCGGCAGCACCATTGAAGCACAATACCAAGAACAAAAATGAGCAAGAAAACATCCAGCAGTTGAGCAACATTTGAGCGTGTTTTAAGACCCCAGAAGAGAAAAATGCAGAACACCATTCCGGTTCCAGTATTTGATGGGAAGAATTACAACCTATGGGTGATTAAGATCAAAACCACCCTAAGTTCAAAATGCTTGTAGAAGGTGTCACTGAGGGGATACCGGAGTTGCCTGCATTGGGCATGGAAACCTTAGAGGAGCAGAGACAGAAAATTGGAGAGTGGGAGAAGTTAGAGGCAAAAGATTAGAAGGCCTTGGAACTCATCTACCATGCTATCTCGGAGGATATATTTATTGCTCACCTTTCCACATGTGAGACGTCAAAGGCCGCACGGGACCACCTTAGAGAAAGGTTTCAAGGGGACCCCAAAACGGCCATGATCAAGCTTTAAAGACTCAGGGCAACCTATTACACTTTGAAGCAAGGGGAGAAGGAATCTATCAAGGATTTTGCCAACAAGGTGACGGATTTTGGGAATGAGATGAGGGCATATGGAGACGACATCAAGGAGGATGCGTTGGTGTCAAAGATCATATGCTCTCTGCAAGAGATATTTGATCTATATGTAGGGGCCATTGAGCAAACTAAGGACTTGACTGTCCTTACAGTGGTTGAGTTAGTGATAGCCTTGCAAACTCAAGAGTATAGGCTGGATGATAGAAATGGTGGAGGGCCAGAGGGAGCTTTCCAAGCCATATTTAGGGGGATCAAGACAGGATGGTGGAGGGAGGGAGCTTTCCAAGCCATATTTAGGGGGATCAAGACAGGATCCAAACCAGACTCAAGCAAGAAATTTTCTAGCAAACTAGATCAGAAAAACAGAGGAAAGAAATGATGTGGAATCTATAAGAAAGACAACCACACAGAAGCTCAATGTTACTTCAAGGGTAAACAAGACAAGGGAGAAGGATTCAAGTCTTACAAAACCAAAAAGGAGTGCTTTACATGCGGTAGAGTAGGGCATTTCTCAAGAGATTGCAAAGTGAAGAAAGGTCCACCAAATCAAGCTCAAGCAAATCAGGAGCAAGATGAGGAGGATTTCCTCTTCACTGCTGCTCATGTGGTTGGAGAAGAACGTGGGAAGGATGTGTGGCTCATAGATAGTGGAGCCACCAACTATATGACCCGCGATGAGAGGTATTTCACCTCACTGGACAGGACAGTAAAGGTGCCCATAAGAGTGAAAAATGGAGCCACCCTACAGACAACAGGGAAGGGTGACATTGAGGTGATGACCTTGAAGGGTAGGAGAAGGATCAAGTAGATGTTTCTAGTCCCCGAACTAGATAAAAATTTACTGAGCGTTCCACAGATGGTAAGGAATGGCTACCATGTGGAGTTTATGGAGAATGTGTGTCTGATCCGAGACAAGAGAGGGGCCAAGGTAGCAGAGGTACCCATGGTAAAGAAGGCCTATCCATTGAAGTCGAAGGTGCTTGAGGAAGCAACTCATCTAGCTAAGGAGAATGACATGTCTAACCTCTGGCACAAGAGGTTTGGACATGCTAAGTTACACAATCTGGTGAAGCTGCAGAGCCATGATATGGTGAAGGGTCTACCCAAGTTTAAGGTGGAGAAGGAGCTCTGTGATGCATGTGTACAAGGGAAGCAAACCAGACTAGTTCCAAAGGAAGCAGAAGGAAAATCCAAGGAGATTCTGGAGTTGGTACACACAGACTTGTGTGGCCCTATGCAGACTCCATCTCTTGATGGAAGTGTCTATGTGCTGACACTCATGGATGATCACTCACACATGTTTTGGGTGTACTTCATGAGGTTGAAGTCAGACACACTCTCAATGGTCAAGAAGTTGAAGAGTTTTGTTGAAAACCAGACTAAGAAGAAGTTAAGAAACTGAGGTCAGACAGAGGAGGAGAGTTCAACTCCAAACCCTTTAATTATTTTCTTGAAAAGCATGGAGTGTAGAGGCAGTTGAGTGTAGCCTATTCCCCTTAGCAAAATGGAGTGGCGGAGAGGAGGAATAGGACACTCATGGAGATGACCAGAAGCATGCTCAAAGACAAGGGTCTTCCAAACAAGTTCTGGGTTGAAGGCATGTTCACAGCAACCTACCTTCAGAACAGACTCCCTACAAGAGCATTGGACAACACGACGTCGTTGGAAGTGTGGAGTGGTCACAAGCCAAGTGTGAATCACTTGAGGGTGTTTGGAAGTCTCTGCCATGTACTAGTTCCAGCACAACAGAGGCAGAAGCAGGATAACCGGTCTGAGAAGGCTATATTTGTGGGATATGGTAGCATGAGCAAAGGATACCGTGTGATTAAGCTGAACACAGGGAATGTGGATGTTACAAGAGACGTTATTTTTGAAGAAGACAAGGCTTAGGACTGGGGGACTCAGTCTGAACATCAAAGACAGACTGGAGTTCTCAATTTCAATCCATTTACATTAAGTCAAGAACAAGGAGAACGGAGAGTACAGAGGACACCCCGAGGCATGGTTGAAGAAGGACAAGGGTCTGGAGGGAGCAGGGGCATTCAGTCATAGTTTACCCCAGTTCCTTTCAGGTTGAGTCAATTTGACTCCAGAGGGAGCAGTGAGGGGAACAACAGCTCATCAAGGCTTGTTCATCGGATGAGGAGACTCTCAGACATTTATGAGGATGCTGAGCCAATTGAAGGAGAGTTAAATCAAGTCTATGAGTGTTGTTACTCAATTGTAGAAGATCTAGTGACCTTTGAGAAAGCAATTGCAGACAATGAGTGAAGGAAGGCCATGGATGCTGAAATTGACATGATCAACAAGACTGGAACGTGTGAACTTGCTGAGCTACCACAGGGGCATAAGGTAATCAATGTAAAATGGATATACAAGGTGAAAACTGATGTGTTATGGAATGTGCAGAAACTGAAGGTCAGATTGGTAATGAAGGGGTTCACATAGACTCATGGCTTGGACTATGGAGAAACCTTTGCTCTTGTGTCCAAGCATGATACAATCCAGACCCTGATTGTTGTGGCGGCACAGGAGCGGGTGGAACCTTCACCAAATGGATGTCAAGTCTATTTTCCTAAATGGGGAAATTGCAGAGGAGGTCTACATACAACAGTCTCCGGGATATGTTATTGAAGGAGTGGAAGACAAAGTCTTGAAGTAAAGGAAGGCTTTGAATGGTTTCAAGCAAGCTCCCAGAGCTTGGTACACTCGTATTAACTCATTTTTCACAAGGGAAGGATGCAAGAGGAGTGGATGTGACGCTGCAATGTATGTGCAGGAGCAAAACCAAAAATTGTGGTCATCTGCTTGTATGTGGATGATCTGATCATCTTAGGAAATGATGAGGGATTGTTCAAGGGGAAGTTAAACAAAGATTTTGAGATTACTAATTTTGGGAAGCTGAGATACTTTCTAGGATTTGAAATTAGCTTCATGGCTGATGGTATCATCATGAACCAGGCCAAGTATGTAGGATAGTTATTGAAGAAGTTTTGGATGCAGAACTCCAAGAACGTCTCAACGCCTCTATCACCATATGGAAAGAATTCATAAGGGGGAATGAGCTTGTTGATCCAACCAAGTACCGGAGCATGGTTGGAGGCTTGCTCTATCTGTCAGCAACAAGACCGGACTTGGCATTCTCGACATCCTATCTATCCAGGAGCAATGCCAAGCCCACAGAGAAGAGCTTGCAAGAAGCTAAGAGGGTGTTGAGGTATATCTCTGGAACTATTAACTATGGATTATGGTTTCAGAAGGTTGAGGATGCTAGGCTAGTTGGATATGTTGATGCTGATCTGACTGGTAGTGTGGAAGACTCAAAGAGCACCACAGGGTTCTGCTTCACAATTAGGAGTGCTATGTTCACAGAAGCAGACCATCATCGCCCAATCCACTGCAGAGGCTGAATACACAGCCTTGTGTGTAGCCACAAACCATGTTGCATGGCTTAAGAGGTTATTTCCAGAACTTGGATTTGATATGAATGATGCCCTGGTTATTCATTGTGATAGTACAATAACTATAGCCATTGGTGGATCATAAGAGGACTAAGCACATTCAGATCAAATTTCATGTTGTGATGGAGGCTGTCAGCAGTGGTGAGATCAAATTGGAACATGTGGCTGGAGAGGATTAAATGGCAGACATATTAACTAAATCCTTAGGCACTAAGCATTTTGAGGAACTAAGGAACAAGCTTGGAGTCATGGACAAATAGATCAAAAGGGAGATTGAAGGAGTTGATCAGTTGTTCTATGACAAACTCACGACCCAGGATGCAGGTGCACGGGACGCGGCTTCACGGGACGTGGTGCACGGGACACGGGTGCACGGGATGCAGGTGAACGGGACGCAGTTACACGGGACGCGAATGCAGAGGAATACAGAGTGCAGGCTGATCGAGTTGTAGAATTCAGTAATCAAGAAAACGACGAAGATTTGATCATGCAGACTGAAGCAGGCGACAAGATTGCAGCAAAAGGATGATAGAAGAAGCTTAGGACAATGATGGGGCATAGAAGCACGTGAAGGACTCAAAATCAGCTTGAAGAACCTGTACCAGAACCACAGGTACAGGTTGCCATTTTTGCCGAGGACAAGGGTTCTTGGATTAAGTCAAATGTTACTAATTTTAGTAATTAATGGACAAATGTTTTTAATGAAGTTCTGAGCATGTTTTGTGTTTTGTATTGTAATGCCAATAGGCATATAAGTAAGAAAAAACCGGATTAATGAACTATTGCACTTATCAAAAACTTGTTGTTGTTCGTGTTCATCTTCCTCACTTCTCTCTCATATGTCTCACAAAATATTTACATTCTGAGTGTGATTCTAGTTAGATTCATTAGTTTACATTTGTGTTTACACAATCTACGTAATGCATGGAGATGGTGAACTCAAATGAGCAACGTACATGTTGCTGAAGTTCACTGAAAAACAACATTAATATCTTCCTTCTTCTTCTTGTTAGTGCAAACTGAAATTAAAGATGGAATCTTGGTTGAATTTGCGATGTCTTATGGTATTGGATGATGAGAATATGTTCTGGTGTATTTTTGGAATGTGTTTGGTCATGTGGTTTTTGAAGGTGATATTCCTCCATAATTTCATATATAACAAAAACATTACAAAATGTAATAATCCATATATACTATAACTAGGTCTTAATCTCGTATTTTTCAACTTCTAATTTGTGTTATATGTTTGATCAAAATAGGGTTATAGCCATTCTGTTATGTTTTTCAGTTTTACGTGTTCTTTGTTGCAGGTTGTGGACGCATGAACTTCACGTGCCACGAAATGGAGTTGGGTTGTTGATGACTTGGACTGAGCTTCATTTGTTTGCAGACTTGAATTAGAACCGGACGTTTGTAAGCCCATTTTCTCTCGGCCTATAATAATCTGTTTCAATCTCGAGCCCTTCGTGTTGGATCCCCTTCTCGATTCTTTCTCTGAACCTTGAGTTCTCTCATTCGAATCATATCTTCGTCTATGTCAAGGGGATCGATACCTTCAATTTTGTTTATCAGTTACTCTGTAATTGATTACTCTAAACAGGTTTTCAATTCACATTTTATATTTAGATTCAAAATCAATTTCTTAAAAGTATAATTTTATTTAACGTTGTTAAAAAATTTTATTATTTCAACGTAACATAGACATGAAAAAGGATATAGATATCGCGTTTTGTTTTATTTTTAAATACTAAAAATTTATAAGTTAAATTTGATATAGTTTTCCCTATTTTACAAACAATTAAATTTATGTCAGGAAAATCACTCTAATTCCATTAAAAATTTAGAACAAATTTTTAAAAATTGAAATAAAAAATAAAAGAAAAATATCTAAAAATGTCATGGAAGCCCTCTAGATCCTCTCTCACATTATATTTGATGACGTGTTCAATTTACCATTTGTAGTTTGAGCAAGTTAGTAAAAGATACACAGATGTTTTAAAAGTTCTCTAATTTTCTTAATTTTGTTATGAAATATTAAAATGATATAAATTATAATTTTTTTTACTAAATAAAGATATCTATTTTTAAAATTTTCATTGTAATATTATGTTAGAAAGTTAAAATAAATGTATAATTTTTAAATTAATATTTTAAAAGAAATTAAGAATAGAATGATTTCATAAATAAAAAGATTCAAGATCTTTTTGTGAATGGAATACAGAATACAGAGAAGAGAGGAGATAGCATGGAGATTATGGTATCAAAGGAGCTCAAGTTTAGTGAAGGTTGCATAACTGAAAAAAAGGCTTAGAAACTGATTCTCAGAGGAGTGCAGAAGTACACGCAGCATCAGTAATTGGAGATGCAAGGATTGGTTATTCAGGAGAAATTTCTTCTCTCTTGCCTGAGCTGACAGATGACAAAAGAGCCCCTGAACAATCCAGGGTGATGGGCATGAATTCTGTTTTCAGAATTTCAAATAGATTTGATGTGCTGGTATAAGGACTAACGGCTTTTCTTCCATTTTTACCCCTAGATTCTTTTCTATAAAATGATGTATTTGATCAGAATGTATCAAGGTGAAAAATATATGAAATACAAAGAAAGTTCTTAAGTTTTACAGATTTTCTGCATTTTCAAGTTTCTGGTGCACCATGTTATACACTTGCTAGATTGTTTTTACTTTTCCAATTTTTTGCTAATTATATAAAACTTGAAAACATAGTATTATAACCAAAGTATCAGTACACAACCATACAACCTCAATAGATATGGAAATCTATTCTATATGTAGAACCTTTAATTATGTCAAATTAAATATTATAATTGATAATTAAATAATTAATCCGTTAACTATCATTTATAATATAATATATGATTCACATTAATATAAAATAAATTTGAGTTTTTTTATTTGTTAAATGAAGAATATCTATACTTCAGAAACAGACAGAAAATAAAGTTCACTTTCTACAAATATTTCACCAATTCGTAGAATTTGAATAATAAATAAAATAAAAAAGGTTAATTTAAATTGATGAAGATATTCAGACTACTTCAAGGTTTGGGAAAGGAATTTGAAGCTTTCACTACTGTAATACACACTAATATGCATAAACCACCATATCCAACCTTTAATGAAGTGGTGTCTCAATTGACTAGTCTGTCATTGAATGCTAAATACCAGAAACCAGTTACAATTAATCCACATATGGCTTTTACAACCCAATATGGTGAAACCAAAGAACATGGATATCAAGGATCTAGAAATAATAACAGATTTAATGGAAACTATAGAGGAAGAGGTGGATATACCTTTAGAGGCCGTGGATTTCCTCAACAAAATTATTTACAGGCCACTCAAAGAAACTATCAGACAAATGAAAGAAATATACCCAGAAGTGTGTCAAATCTGTGGAAAGACAGGACATAATGCTTTAAGGTGCTGGAATCGCTTTGATAATTCATTCCAAGCTTCTAAAGTACCACAAGCACTTACAGCAATGGACAAGTCTGGTAGAGAATGGTTTCCAGACTCAGGTGCTTCCTCACATATGACGAATTCCGCCAACAACCTAAGTAATGTCCAGCAATACAATGGTAGTGATTCAGTGATGATAGGAGATGGAGCTTTCCTTCCAATCACAAATGTTAATCAGCAACAATAGACACAGTTTCAGGTAAACTGTTTTTAAAAGATGTTTTAGTTGTTCCTTCTCTTAAGAAACAATTATTATCTGTTGCTCAGTTCACATCAGACTATCAATACTTCTTTATATTTGATAATAATGGAATTGTTATAAAGGATATGGTTACACAGAAAGTAATGGCTCAAGGAAGGAAACATGAAGGGATATACATGCTGGATAATCCATCTGTCAGAGAAATTTTTCATCAATGCTCATATTCAATCAGACACAAAGCAGCTTCTGAAGATATATGGCATCAACGTCTGGGTCATCCCCAATCTCAAGTAATTCAAAATCTCAGTTCAAGAAATGCTATTAGCATAACTAAGAAGGGAACTAGTTTATGTGCTCCTTGTCAACTGGGAAAAGCAGCTAAACTACCATTTTTTAAATCAGATTCAAAAGTAGATAAACCTCTAGAATGTATTCATTGTGATCTTTGGGGACCTTCTCCAATTACATCCAATCAATCATTTCGTTATTATGTGGTTTTTGTTGATCAATTTTCAAGATACAGTTGGCTTTATCCTCTGCAAAAGAAGTCTGATTTTTACTCCACATTTTTGATGTTTCAAAAATTGGTAGAAAATCAGTTAAAACAAAAGATTACAATATTTCAGTGTGATGGAGGAGGAGAGTTCACAAGCAAAAGGTTTCTGGAACATCTTGCTTTCTGTGGTATAAAATTACAAATGTCATGTCCCTATACACCCCAACAAAATGGTTTGGTGGAAAGAAAACATAGACATCTTGTTGAGCTTGGTCTTGCTATGATATTTCAGTCAAAAGTACCATTGACTTATTGGGTTGAAGCATTCTTTACAGCAAATTTTCTGATTAATCTCCTTCCTACGTCTGTGCTTCCAAATAATGCATCTCCATTTGCAATCTTGAATGGATATGAACCAGAATACTCAGCATTACGAGTATTTGGCTGCTCATGTTTTCCTAATTTGAGACCTTATGCAAGTCATAAGTTGGAACCAAGGTCACTACATTATGTTTTTCTTGGATACAATGCAAAGTACAAGGGCTATGGATGAATATATCCACCTACTGGGAAGGTGTATATAACCAGACATGCAATTTTTTATGAGCTAAGTTTCCCATATCAGAATGTTTATTCCTGGATGTGTTCTACTTACTCTACAAATTTGTTGAAATCATGGCAGTTAGGGTCTTCTAATGCATCTCTTATCAAAGATTCTCAGACAAATCAGAGGTCTGCATTATACCAGTCACCACCACAAATAACAGAGGCTCAAGAAGGATTCCATTCACAATCTGTCTCAACTGTGACAACAGAAACGGTGAATACATCAAATTCAGAAGATAATACAGTTTTATCTCCACCAGTTCCTACACACCCTATGATAACAAGAAGTAGAATTGGAATTTTCAAACCTAATCCCAGGTATGCTCTCACTACTTTTACTGGAAATATACCATCTGAACCAAAATCTATAACATTTGCACTGAAACATCAAGGATGTTGTTCAACAATGAATGCAGAAATTGAGGCATTACAGAAAAATAAAACCTGGGTACTGGTACCTTTCTCACAAAATATGAATGTGTTGGGTTGCAAATGGGTTTATAAAACAAAGTTGAAGGCTGATGGATCATTAGAAAGGCTTAAAGCCAGGTTAGTAGCCAAGGGGTTTCACCAGGCTGAGGGAGTTGACTACATTGAGACATATAGTCCAGTAGTAAAGACAACCACCATAAGGATTGTCCTCTCTGTAGCTATTACAAACAATTGGAAAATTTGTCAGCTAAATGTTAATAATGCGTTTCTCCATGGTGAATTGAATGAAACAATGTATATGCAACAGCCACCTGGGTATGTAAACAAAGAGTATCCAGATCATGTGTGTCTCTTGAAGAAGGCCATTTATGGATTGAAACAGGCTCCTCGTGCCTGGTTCAATAAATTCAGCTCCTACCTTCTGGAGTTTGGTTTCTTCTCCAATAGCTCAGACCCTTCTCTCTTTGTTTATAGAAATGGTGATGATATTCTTATCCTTCTATTATATGTGGATGATATCATTTTGACAGAAAATTCATATTGTCTGATACAGGAACTGATTTCTACAATTAATTCTAGTTTTTCTATGAAGGATCTTGGAGACTTACACTATTTCTTAGGTGTTCAAGCAGTGTTTAATTCAAAAGGATTGTTCCTTAATCAGTCACAATATGCACAAGAACTTTTGACAAGGGCTATTATGCAGGATTGTAAGCCTATCTCAACACCTTTACCACTGTATCAGCATTATTCTGACACAGATTTGTTAGCATATTCTGATCCTACTGAGTTTAGAAACCTGGTTGGTGCATTACAATATATTACTCTTACAAGGCCTGATTTGAGTTATGCAGTCAATTTCTTATGTCAGAAAATGAATACACCATCTTGTGGTGATTACAAGCTTCTGAAGAGGGTGCTGAGATATCTGAAAGGGTCTGTACATTGTGGTTTGTTTCTGCATTCTAACAGCAAAATGAATGTTCATTCATACAGTGATAGTGACTGGGGAGGCTGTAAGGAGACACGAAGATCAACTACTGGATTCTGCACCTTTCTAGGCAGGTAATCTGATTCTTGGTCCGCAAAAAGATAACCAACTGTGTCTCGTTCATCAACAGAGGCAGAGTACAGGGCTATGGCTAGCCTTGCAGCAGAGTTAACGTGGATTTCGTTTATTCTGAGAGATCTTGGAATTGTTCAATCATCTCCGGCATTGTTACACTGTGACAACTTGTCTGCAGTGTATCTATCTACAAATCCAGTATTTCATAATCGAAGTAAACATATTGAGATGAATTATCACTTTATAAGAGAGAAGGTGGCACTTGGATCAATTATTACAAAGCATGTTTCTTCTGAATCTCAACTTGCTGATATTTTTACAAAATCTCTTCCAAAGCAGAGGTTTCATGTTTTGTGTTGCAAACTTGGTCTTGGTTATTTACCCATTCCAAGTTTGAGGGGGAATGTGAATGGAATACAGAATACAGAGAAGAGAGGAGATAGCATGGAGACTATGGTATCAAAGGAGCTCAAGTTTAGTGAAGGTTGCAGAACTGAAAAAGGCTTAGAAACTGATTCTCAGAGGAGTGCAGAAGTACACGCAGCATCAGTAATTGGAGATGCAAGGATTGGTTATTCAGGAGGAATCCAGGGTGATGGGCATGAATTCTGTTTTCAGAACTTCAAATAGATTTGATGTGCTGGCATAAGGACTAACGGCTTTTCTTCCATTTTTACCCCTAGATTCTTTTCTATAAAATGATGTATTTGATCAGAATGTATCAAGGTGAAAAATATATGAAATACAAAGAAAGTTCTTAAGTTTTATAGATTTTCTGCATTTTCAAGTTTCTGGTGCACCATGTTATACACTTGCTAGATTGTTTTTACTTTTCCAATTTTTTGCTAATTATATAAAACTTGAAAACATAGTATTATAACCAAAGTATCAGTACACAACCATACAACCTCAATAGATATGGAAATCTATTCTATATGTAGAACCTTTAATTATGTCAAATTAAATATTATAATTGATAATTAAATAATTAATCCGTTAACTATCATTTATAATATAATATATGATTCACATTAATATAAAATAAATTTGAGTTTTTTTATTTGTTAAATGAAGAATATCTATACTTCAGAAACAGACAGAAAATAAAGTTCACTTTCTACAAATATTTCACCAATTCGTAGAATTTGAATAATAAATAAAATAAAAAAGGTTAATTTAAACTTCTCTTAGTTATGAAGACCTTATAACCATGTTTCATGCGAAGAATTACAGAGGGAACAAGCTCGACTTGGTGACCTTCAACGGCTTTAATGTCGTAATTTATTAAAATCTCGACAGCCACTACAGCCATCTGCGTTAGAGCCACTTGTTTCCCTAAGCAAGTTCTTGGACCAGCGTTAAACGATGCGAACTTAAAGGAAGGTTCATGCTTAAACTTTTCACTTTTAGATATCCATCTTTCGGGTTTGAATGCTGGTACATCGTCTCCCCAAATAGATCTCATTCTTGAAGTAGTTGAGCACCTTCAGCAACCTGAAGAAGACTATGATCAGCAACAAGAAAATGCAGAACAAGAAGAAGAGGAGGAGTGTGTGATGGAAGAAGGACAACCGTTAGAACCAGGCTCAAGAGGACAATAGAAGTTGTCAGGAGGGACAACATACTGAAGGGGAAAAGAAGAGGAAGCACTGGAGTGAAGCTACTACCTATAACACTCCAGAGGAAGAGCAGACACACTAGTGTCTGTACATGTCGTCTGACATGTTTTTGTGCCTAAAAATGGCAATGGATCAAACATTATCATCACTAGAGTAGGATCCTAATTTTGTAATAGGTAGAACCCATATAAATCATGTAAAACGGATGAATCAATACTAAGGCATTATTCACTCAAATTCAATAAATCGTATTTGATTGTATTTATATTCATGTAATACGTCAACAGTCCATTTTAGCTTATTTGGAGTGAATCACTCTGTGTATTTCATCTCTTTTGGAAGTGACAACTTTACTCGTCTTATTCTCTAATCCAAACCAATCATTCTTTGAATCTTCCACATGATTGTAGATTCTGACGATAAGGATAATGTTTGAAAGTCATGACGTGGAAAAGGCGACATGAGCATTAGAGGGGGAAATAAGGCATGAGAATCTCGAGTTCAGTTTTAGTGGGAGAGAATTGTGAGGCCCAAGCTCACAACAACAACAACAATATATACCCGTGTCCACTCGGACCTTTCACCGATCCAGAATATCCAATGCGAACAATATATGCCCGTGTCCAATGCGAACGTGTCAATGAGAGGTGTCACATAAAGAGTATCGGATCGACGAAGTTAGTATTGCGATACTTGGATCAGGGTCGACGTCGTAACATGTTGGGGTTGTGGTAACCTTTCGAGCGACAGAGCATTGTAGTTAATCTGATCAGTGGATCTACTGGTGTCGTACTGTATTGGGGTTGTGGTAACCTTTCGAGCGACGGAGCGTCGAGTTAGTCAGATTAGTGGATATGCCAGCGTCGTACTGTGTTGGGGTTGTGGTAACCTTTCGAGCGAAAGAGCACTATATTGTACTGATGGCTAGGGTACATTATGACCTTGCAAGATCTTCAGTGTGTTGGGTCCTTTGAAATTTGCAAGCGTATGTTCGAGCTAGAGTCGTGTGGACTCTGTGTTATGATCCAGTGTAGTACTAGTCTTAGATTTAGGATAGTCAGTCGAGTTGGTAGAGTGTGTCGGTGAGAGTTTAGACGTGAGGAGTATCAGGTTGACGATGTTAGTATTACGACACTTGGATAAGGGTCAGTGTCGTACCATGTTGGGGTTGTGGTAACCTTTCTAGCGATGGAGCGTTGTAATGTTTTGTTGTCTAGGGTATGTTGTGACCTTGCGAGATCTTCAGTATGCTAGGGTCCTCTGGACTTTCCGAGCGTATACCTGAGCTAGAGTCATATGGACTCTGTGAGTTATGATCCGTTGTTGTACTAGTCTTAGATTGTGGATACTTATTCGGGTTGTGTAGAGTTATTTATGTGTCTATAGTATGACAAATATTTATTTTATGTTACACATTCGAGAATGGTAGAATACATGGCACGGAGTGTGTGCATGTATTGATCTCACTGAGTATGTCTTCGTACTCACCCCTTTGTGGGCTGTTGTGGATGGCAGGTTATAGCGAGGACGAAGATTACAGAGGTTGAGCAGCAATATTAGAGGTTACAACGGATTTATGAGAGAGGTATGAGGTCTCGATAAACTTTATTATCCATTTCGTATTTATTTTTATTATGATTTTATACGTTTTCTTTCGCTATATGATTCGAACCATTTTCAATTTGAATAAAGAGTATTAATTTTATTATGTAATTGTATTTGAGCGATGACATGTGTAGCTACCTCTTAGAGGTGATGATGGACACTCCTAGTCCCGAGGTTGTTCTGGGATGAGGGTGTTATAAATTGGTATCAAAGTCTAGTTGTCATTTTTTTGTATTTTATTGTTTTCAAAGAATTTCAATGTGTTTTGCGAAATGTTTTAATAAAATAATAAGATTGTAGCACGCATGACTTGAAATGTCAAGTTGGGGTTTTAAGCATGGAGGCTAAATGGCTAACCGTGTTTTATGGATAGTATCAGAATGATGGTTGGTTGACTCTTTATCATAGAGCGCACAAAGTTTCTCTGATTCAAATAACCTTTTTAGTTGAACATGTGTCGTACAATATGTGTGTGTCAACTGAAAGGAGTATACAATTCTTCTTATTTCTACAATATCATATTATAAACCTTAAAAGTAAAAAAAAAATAAATACAAAAAAGCTACTAGTTTTATCTCAATATGTTTTTTATACAAGCACAAGTCAAGAATACTTTCAATTTGTATTTGAATTCCTCGACAAGGCAAGGATTTTCATCAAGTTTTTAAGCATCCAAAAGATAATGTGTTTCCAATTAGGTCTAAAGGATTTACGTTCCGGTTTGCATACAGGGTACCTCTTCCCATATACTAGTCAAAATGAATCTTTATTCTTTATACAATATGGATATGCTAATTTTCCGTGCGTGCTCCACCCAAATAACATTCTATATGCAGGAAAGTCGCTAATTTTCCACAACAAGACCGCTTTTAATGTGAAATTTTGCTTCGTACTCACATAATAAGCAAGAATTCATTTGTTCCATAAATGTCTTGATTCATGAATTAAAGGCTGCAGAAAGACATCGAAACTTTTCTTCGGATGTTCTGGTCCTGGAATCAGCAACGTCAGAAATATGACCTATCTTTTCAAAACACATATCGGGAGGCAAATTATACGGAGACAAAATCACCAACCACAGATAATATTGACTTCTGGATTGTCTATATAGACTAAAACCATTGGTGCATAGGCAAAGATAAACATTTTTCGTTTCATACGCGAACTCATGAAATATTTCATTGAAATCTTTCAAAACCTTACCATCCGATGGATGTTGCATTATCTCTTCGCTCGTCGAGTGTTCTGCGTGTCATCTCATTGTCGTGGTGGTTTTTTTATTCAAATAACCTTCTCAACTTGTTTACTACAAACATATAGTACAAATTTACGTGAAGATAGTTTTTTTTTGCCAAAATGTGCTTGCACCGTAAAATTTGCATTCCAATAAGTCTTTATCATTTCCCCAAAACAACATGCAACTGTTTTTACAACCATAAATTTTCTCATGTGGTATTATCAAATCTTTTAAAACATTCTTTGTTTTGTAGTATGTCTCGAGAGCTTGATTATTTTTCTGTAAATATTCATGCATGGTTTTGCAAAATGAATCCATGCAATTTTCAGCAACATTGTAGTCTATTTTTATACTCATCAATCTTGAAGATAAAGATAATCGAGACTAACCTTCACGACAACCTTCATATATAGGTTGTTTCGCCGAATCTAATAGGTTGAACAACTCCAGAAAAAGCATCTGACACCATTTCCATATATGGATTGGTCGTTGATGTTGCATCAATAACTTCTTCATTTTTTTCTACGTGTGCTTCTTGCACAATATCTCTAACGCCACAATTTTCCCCGTGAAAAAACCAAATTTCGTAATTCTCTACAAACCCACCTTGTAAAGATGTTTGCAAACAATTTCTTGACTTCGATACTTCATGTTTTTGCATATTTTGCATTGACATAACATTGTCATGCGTTCTTGACACAAAGGTTGCATCGATGCAAAACTTATGAACTGCTCCAATCCGTGCAAGAATTCTTGCGTAACTTCTTCGGTTATAGGATCTTTTCTTCTATACATCCACTCTCTCGATCTATATATATATATATAAAGAAGACGACATTTTGTTGAAAATATATTTGTTGTTGATGGTTTGATGCTAAAACCTTGACATTGATCATAAAATAGTGTTTTTTCAACGGACATCCGTTGGAATCCTTAATGGATGCTCGTTACAAAGTCACGTGAAAATATTCCAACGATAATCCTCGAAATTAACAATGTCAATGGCCATTCGTTGCCCCTGTCAATGGACATCCGTTGGCATATTTTTTGGGTTTTCTAACGACGTATCACCGGATCGTAGCAACGGACAAGATCCGTTGCTCGTCTGTTGAGAGTTGCAACGGATTATAGCTCGTTGAACATTCTCGGGAATCCGTTGCAATCCGTTGGAAGCCTTTTTCAACAGACGGATCCGTTGATCTGTCAGTTGATATTCCTGTGTTTTTTTGTAGTTTACCAACGACTATGAATACGCTGAAAATTGTTGATTTCAACTAAAAAATATCATTTCCAACAAATTTGACCATTGGAAATGACATACTTTTTTGTACTAAAACACACCTCACTCTTTTAGTTAATTCCAAAATACTTAAAACTGTATATATCATAGTTCACTCTTCATTAATTCACTTGTATGAATCTTACAAGTGAATCTACACACTCATCAACCCACCACATACAATATTTTGTATTTTAGTTTCACTTGTGTTGACTCAACTCTTGCCTAGTTAATGCTCAATGATTTTTTTTAGTTGTACACCTTATTTTCTTTTTATAATCATCCCTTTCATCATGATTCTTTTTTTATCCTATATATCTTTTATTTGTAGAAAATTCTTATTCTTTTGAATACCATTTTATCATCCATATTTTTTTGGTGAAATTTATTGTCATCTTATTAATTATTATATAGATTATTTGTATATATATTATTGGGACAATTAATAATAATTTATGTGACTATCATACTAGTTTTGATAAATTTGGTATAACTCTTTCGTTCTTCATCTTTAATTTGTAAATGTCATTTCCCCATATTAAATTTAATGGTGAAAACATCAATATTCTGCTTAATCCAAGTTAGAGTGAAAACACATAATATATTTTAAATATATATATATATATTAGGATTTTCATGTTATAAAATTTAAATCGATTGAAAATAATAAAATATGGAATGAAAATTAAGTGATACTTAGATTTTTTAAAATTAAATATAACAAAAAGTTTGGTGCATTGAGATTGGTTGGCTGACGTGTAATGACATCAGCCATGCCATCTCTTCCAAAATAATTGAAGGGCTTATCGTTACGTTACTTTCCTCGGGCGTCGAAAAGAATGCTATTTTATTCATAATGAGATCCTAAATAATTAGGACCCAAATCGACCTTAAGCCTTAAAATTAATCCTAATATAATCGCCCTTATTAATATATTCGTTTTACTAAATTAACCATAAAAGTGTTAATAATTATTAGAATGAAATTTATTACCAAAGAAACATATCATTTTCAAATATTGTGTAAAACATTTAGGGGGCTATATACGCAAGTAAAAATATACTGAAATTGACTATATGTGTCCTTTTTTGTTATATGCTCGGTATAAATCTATTATTATTTATGGTAAATTTTAATATATTTATTATAATTTCAAGGATTTTAAGCATTGATGATGTCTCTTAAAAAAATCATAATAAATGATGGATGGGAAAAATATCTTCAATAATAATATCAATCACCACAAACATATAATGAGAATGGGCATTTGTAACGTGTCTTCCATAATAATTAAATCTATATAGGCGGTTGGTCGTTGGGTCGCAATCATTGGATTTACTGTATTGTATTTGTATTGTATATTTTTGTTATATTCGTCTAAAACTCAACCATTTTTCCCTTTTTAAATATAAAAAAATGGATAATTTATGGTACAAATTTTGCATTAATATGATCGATATATATATATAAACAAGAAACTGAACTCCCATTACAATTCAAGACACAAACTTTCCCGATATGGCTTTGATAGGAACCATATCATTGATTTGCTTTATCGTCTTGGGTTTCTTGCTCAACAAGAAAAGACATAATGGTCTCCTCACGAACTGGCCATTCCTAGGGATGCTTCCAGGTTTGCTCGTAAAAAAACCCTAATTTTTATCAATGGACAGTCGATGTTCTTGAAGCCACCAACATGACATTTCTTTTCAAAGGGCCTTGGTTTACAGGAACAGACTTGTTACTCACTGTGGATCCAATCAATATTCACCATATATTGAGTTCTAATTTCATAAATTACCCTAAAGGACCCGAATTCAATAACATTTTTGATGCTTTAGGAGATGGTATATTCAATGCCGACTTTGAATTATGGAAGAATCTTAGAATGTCGGCTCATGCTTTACTCAGTCACCAAGACTTTCAAAGGTTTACAGTGACCACAAGTGTACACGTAGCCAAGACGGGACTCGTCCCGCTTCTTGATCAGGCCGCTGAGGAAAGTATAATGGTTGACTTACAAGATGTGTTCCAAAGATACACGTTTGACACGACCCTTATTTTGGCGACCGGGTCAGATCCCAAGAGTTTATCCATCGAAATGGCTCCTGATGAGTTTGGTAATGCCGTTGAAGAAGCTGAAGAAGTAATTTTTTATAGATATTTCAAGCCTACAATCATGTGGAAGATTCAAAGAATGATTGGATTTGGATTAGAGAAGAAGATGAGTAAAGCTGTGGCCATTGCTAATCGTGAATGTGCAAAGTATATCACTGCCAAAAGAGATGAGATACGTAGAGGGATTCACTCCAAAGAAGCTAAAATGGATCTATTGACGTATTACATGAATATAAATACAATCAAATACGATTTATTGAACCCTAATGATGATAAATTTCTGAGAGACACCATTTTAACCTTCATGTTGGCTGGGAGAGACACTATAAGTGCTGGTCTCACATGGTTCTTCTGGCTTCTCACCAAAAACCCTAAATCACTGAAAAAGATTCGAGAAGAGATCAATACTACAAGACTTTCAAGAACCCTAAACCATGATTATGATTTGAATAAGTTTGTGTATTTACACGGCGCATTATACGAAGCCCTAAGACTCTACCCACCCGTTCCATTTCAACATAAGTCTCCTGCAAAGCAAGATGTGCTCCCAAGTGGACACAGAGTCAATGCAAATTCAAAGATTATTTTTAGCTTTTACGCTTTGGGAAGAATGAGATCTATTTGGGGAAACGATGCATCGGAATTCAAACCCGAAAGATGGATATCTAAAAGTGGAAAGTTAAAACATGAACCTTCCTTTAAGTTCGCATCGTTTAACGCTGGTCCAAGAACTTGCTTAGGGAAACAAGTGGCTTTAACGCAGATGGCTGTAGTGGCTGTAGAGATTTTAATGAATTACGACATTAAAGCCGTTGAAGGTCACCAAGTCGAGCTTGTTCCCTCTATAATTCTTCGCATGAAACATGGTTATAAGGTCTTCATAACTAAGAGAAGTTTAAATTAACCTTTTTTTTATTTTATTTATTATTCAAATTCTACGAATTGCTGAAATATTTGTAGAAAATGAACTTTATTTTCTGCCTGTTTTTGAAGGATATCCTTCATTTTTATATTTTTATATTAATGTGAATAACCGATTAATTATTTAATAATCAATTATAATATTTAATTTTATGACATATTTTGAGATCTAAACATTTTTGTAGACGTAAGTCGAGTCTGGTCGTCTACAATGCTTGATTGATTTCAAAGAATTTGAGTTTTTTTTATTACGAAGATCGATAAAACTAACCATGAATTCATAGTTAGATAAAACATAATGCAGATGATTTTTTTTATTTTATTTATTATTCAAATTCTACAAATTGATGAAATATTTGTAGAAAGTGAATCTGTTTCTCAAAGATAATATTTTTCATTTAACAAATTAAAAAAACTCAAATTTATTTTATATTTTTATATAAATATGAATCATATATTATATTATAAATGAGAGTTAACCGATTAATTATTTAATTATTTTATTATAATATTATATTTATGATATAAGTAAAGGTTCTACATATAGAATAGATTTCAATATCTATTGAGATTGCATGATATCTATTGAGGTTGTATGGTTGTGTACTGATACTTTGGCTATAAATGGTATACTATGTTTTCAGGTTTTATATAATTAGCACAAAATTGGGAAAGATATTGAATCTTTTTATTTATGAAATCATTCTATTATTTTTTTTAAAATATTAATTTAAAAAATATATATTTATTTTAGGAAAAAAGCAAATTCCCCCCTCAACTATCATTCTTTACTCTAATTCCCCTGAACTATCTGACACAGCCAATTTCCCCTACATCTTACAAAATTCATCCGATTCCCCCCTCAACTATATCAATTCAGCCAATTGCCCCCTCCGTTATATAAACAGTATATTGGTGTTAACCGACCCGGTTTTGACCCGATTTTAATCCGATTTTGACCCAAATCAAATACTCAATTTTAACTCGTATTATAACCGATTTTTAACCCGATTTCGACAATTTTTTAACCCAATTTCATTCAATTTTAAACCAATTTTTCCCAATTTTAACCCAATTTCACCCAAATTAACCCGATTTCATCAAATTTAATCCGATTTCCACCCAAATTTAACCCGATCTTATCTAATTTTAACCCAATTTCACCCAAATTAATCCGATTATCGCCCAATTTAACCGATTTACTCACTTTTAACCCGATTTACTCTTTTTTAATCGATTTAACTCGATTTTCGATTTACCTCAATTTCATCCAAAGTATTCGAGTTTAATCGGGTTAAATCGGATTAATCAAGTTTAAAGTGAATAAATCGGGTTAAAAGTGAGTAAATCGGTTAAATCGGGTTGAAATTCGGTGAAAACTAATAAATTTTGAGTGAAATCGGGTTGGAATTATATTAAATTGGTGAAATCGGGTTGGAATTATATTACTTTAGATGAAATTGAGGTAAATCGAAAATCGAGTTAAATCGATTAAAAAAGAGTAAATCGGGTTAAAAGTGAGTAAATAGGTTTAATCAAGTTTAAAGTGAGTAAATCGGGTTTAAAGTGAGTAAATCGGTTAAATCGGATTCAAATTCGGTGAAAACTAGTAAAATTTGGGTGAAATCGGGTTGGAATTATATTAAATTTGGTGAAATCGGGTTGAAATTATATTACTTTGGATGAAATTGAGGTAACCCGAAAATCGAGTTAAATCGATTAAAAAAGAGTAAATCGGGTTAAAAATGAGTAAATCGGTTAAATTGGACGATAATCGGGTTAATTTGGGTGAAATTGGGTTAAAATTGGATAAAATCGGGTTAAATTTGGATGGACATCGGGTTAATTTGTGTGAAATTGGGTAAAAATTTGGTAAAATCGGGTTAAAATTGAGTGAAATTAGGTTAAAAATTGTCGAAATCGGGTTAAAAATCGATTATAATACGGGTCAAAATTGGGTATTTGATTTGGGTCAAAATCGGGTCAAAATAGGATCAAAATCGGGTCAAAACCGGGTTGATATAGTTGAGGAGGGAATCGATATAACGGAGGGGGGAATTGGCTGAATTGATATAGTTGAGGAGGGAATCGGATGGATTTTGTAAGATGAGGGGGAAATTGACTATGTCAAATAGTTCAGGGAGGAATTAGAGTAAAGCATGATAGTTGAGGGGGAATTGACTTTTTTCCCTTTATTTTAAATCTCTAACATAATAATAAATTTAAAATTTTAATAATAGATATCTTTATTTAATAAAAAATTCAAATTTATAACATTTAATATTTCATAAGAAAATTAGAGATTTTTTAAAACATTTCGGTATCTTTTACTAACTTGCTCAAACTACAAATGGTAAATTGACATCAAATATAATGTCAAAGAGGATTTAGAGGGGGTAACTTCAAAAATACCCTCGTAGGGCTAAAACACTTCAAAAATACCTTTCCCGAAAAAGAAAAAATTTTAACTTCAAAAGTACCCGTATAAATGTTGATATTCCCAAAATACCCCTGCGACCTTACGACCCAGTTCGACCCAGCGACCCAGTTTGACCCTGCGACCCTTGGCCCTCTGCGACCCTTGTTCCTCTGCGACCCTTGGACCCCTGCGACCCTTGTCCCTCTTCGACCCTTGTTTCTCTGTGACCCTTGGACCCCTGCGACCCTTGTCCCTCTGCGACCCTTGTTCCTCTGCGACCCTTATCCCTCTGCGACCCTTGTTCCTCTGCGACCCTTGGACCCCTGCGACCCTTGTCCTTCTGCGACCCTTGGACCCCTGCGATACTAATTTATTATTTACAAATTATTTACAAATAATATGAATAAAATTTCGAAAATACAGCTCAAATCAAAATATGTTGGACCACAGCGCAAATCAAAATATGTTGGACCCGTGCGACCCTTCCGACCATTGCGACCCTTCCGACTATTGCGACCCTTCCGACCATTGCGACCCTTCCGACCATTTCGACCCTTTCGACTAGTCTTTTCAATGTCAGACTACTGCTTTTTCCAGGTTTTAGCTATGCTTTTTATTTTACCAATGTCACATTGAAGACATATATTAAAGGTTCTTTAATGTGTCAATACATGCACCTTGGCCATTCTTTGTAATTATTGTCTTTCTGGATTTTAGGAGTCCATTTATTTTTCGTTATAAATAGAGGAGGAAAAACCGTAAAGCTACAACAAACACCAAATCATCTCTTGTTTCGAGTCTTTCATTCTCTCAAAAGGGCGATTTCTAACATCTAACCCTAAATTCTCTGAAAAATCCTTATTACCTTGTGACCGTTAAGGTCACATGGTCGACCCAGGGCATCGTGCTGTCTATTTGTTACTCAATGTCTTGGTAATCGTCGGACTCAGTCTGTATGCAGATACACACAAGTACGTACAACTTGGATGGAGGACTTTGTGATGTATCTGCACTACATAAGGTCTTCGTAATCGGCGGACTCAGACATCCGCGTTACCTAAGGTAACGGTTGGAGGTCATTTGCTACCGTGGAACTCACCATACATGACTCAAAGCCCGAAATGTCAATAGAGCATTTCTTGCGGGGAAGGACTCCGATGAGTCATTAATCTTCGGCAAATTTGACCTTTTTTTCTTTCCTTTTTTTTCTCGAACTTCTTTTTCCCTTTTTCTTCTTCTTCAACTTTTTTCTTTCCTTTTTTTAACCGTGTGACCTTTGAGACCTTAAGTAACCTTATGTAACTCTTGTGACCTTTGTAACCTTTGAGACCTTATGTAATCAATATTTAAACGTTGAAAATGTCTTATTTTGCATCTATTGTTCGTAAGAATATGACCCAATATGACCTGTTATGCGACGCTCAATCGGATTAAATTATAATAAGGTTTAAACCGGTACGACTCATGCGACCACACATATGACCCATGGACGACTCATGCGACCAAACATTACCCATGGACGACTCATGCGACCAAACATTACCCATGGACGTCTAATGCGAACACATAAGACCCTTGTACGACTCATGCGACCCTATATGACCACATATGACCCATGGACGACTCATGCGACCAAATATGACCCTTGGACGACTCATGCGACCCTATATGACCAAATATTACCCATGGACGTCTCATGCGACCACATAAGACCCTTGGACGACTCATGCGACCCTTTGTACAATAATAGTAAATCCACAAAAACATCGATACTAACAATAATACATTCTATTGAATAATAGTAAAAAAACCAACCAAACACAAACATGAATTTTGTTGTTCAAATGAAGTTCAACCAAATGCAAAAACCAACCAAATACAACAGAAATTCAATCTATGAAGATTATAAGGGCAAGCAGTAGACAAGGTACATCATCGACAACGGTGTCCAGTTCGACTTTGAGGGTACAACCGATGTTAAAGCCATTATCTTGACCAAAACTTTGCCAACCCCTGGTGATGCTAGCGCCATTGAGTTTCACGGGCCTTAGATGTGCCTTCCAAAGGTCTGTGTAATTGGTCATCAGATCAACCTTACATCGTCTACCGCAAAGACCATTCGACCTCGCAAACTCTATCGGAAGTGTCTGCGATAACCGAATAAATTTACAACAACGTCAAACTAATGCATATACGACCAAATTGGATGAATCGAATAAATAGGTTTGAGTTCACTTACCACTGCATCTACGGACAGATTTGAACGCGTGACTGGTACCGTGAAAATCCTCTCTTCAGAAGAAGATGACCCTGACATCGAATCGCCGTCACCAGTCGTTTGCATTTTCGGCAATATGATGATGATGATGATGATGAGAGTTAGAGAGAGAGTGAGTGTCGTTATTAGAAAAAAGGAAACGGCTGGAATA
>CM071868.1:42341496-42375800 GCA_036759665.1 Gynandropsis gynandra
AGTCTGTATGCAGATACACACAAGTACTTACAACTTGGATGGAGGACTTTGTGATGTATCTGTACCAAATATTAAAAAAAACAATGTACCAAATATTAGAAAAAAAACAATGTACCAAATATTAGAAAAAAACAATGTACCAAATATTAGAAAAAAACAATGTACCAAATATTAGAAAAAAAACAATGTACCAAATATTAGAAAAAAAACAATGTACCAAATATTAGAAAAAAAACAATGTACCAAATAATAGAAAAAACAATGTACCAAATATTAAAAAAAACAATGTACCAAATGTTCACATCTACCAGTCCAAAAATAAAACAATGTACCAAATATCAAGTTAGTCTTCGGGTTCAAAGGTACGTTCTCCATTATTATATATATCAGCCGCCATCTTCTCACGCATGGAAGTAACATTGTCGTCGCAGATTAAGCGAAACATATTCTCCTTTAATAACGAGGCTTCTACGAATTTATAGGAGAAAACACCACAGTCATTCCCGCTTTGGTTCTGTGGCAGACCATCATAATACACATACCTCCATTCATCTTCTCCAGAAGCCAAAGAAGGAAACCCTCCGAGAATGAGCATCTTGGGGACATCTTTTCTTATCCTCTCAATCACCGGATCGATATGTGTTTCCTTAAGGCTCATCCTGCAGTCGTATATCGTGATGCATCGGGTTTTGAAATCCGCTTTGATGGCTACCCAATGACATCCTACCCATCGATTATTTATCGATGGAATGTTTAGAACCGAGACAAAACCTTCATAATCACTAATTGGTGGCTTGGCGTTCAAAAACTGACTAAGCTTTTCCGGCAAAGTTTCCATATCCTCGTACGTCCACATCGAGAGCGTCTGCATGAAAGCAACAGGACAAACGTAATAATTCTGATACGCGCTGGGATCCGATGCCAAGCGAGAAGACAGCTGCATCAACGCCTCATCCAATTGCTGCAAAAAAAAATTAACACACAGGAATACATATGACACAAAACTCCGTGAGACTAAGGGTTTAAAAAACTTACTTCATCTTCAAGCCATGCGTTAGCCTTTAATATAATCTCCCAAAACTTTAGCCCCGGGGAATATTTAGCTCAGATTTCCACCACCGATCATGTCGAGGTGCCTTCAGGAACCAATATAGATTAGTCAACTTTTCACCGCTAGCCTCAGTGAACGTAGAAAATCGAGTTATCAAGTCCTTTACTAATCCACTGGGATTCCACACAAACTCCTCAGGTTCTTGAACCACCGTTTTTTCGGATTCTTGAACAACCTTCTTTCGCCCTCTCCCTCGCATTGTTCTTGCTCTTTTTGCCGGCGGAGGTTCAACATATGAGCAGACTCCTTCAATAAAGGTCCAGCACCTACATAAAATTTACCTCATTAGACATATGGCGACCAATGGGACCAATGCGACCTATGCGACCAATGCGACCAATGCGACCTATGCGACCCATTCGACTTTAGCGACCCGGTGACACATGCGACATATGAAACCCATGGGACCCATGCGACTCTAACGACCCTGCGGCTTATGCGACCCTACGACTCTAACGACCCTACGGCTTATGCGACCCTACGACTTATATGTCTTGATGGAAATTGACACTCAAATGACCTTTTCACTAAATATTACTTACTTGGTGGAACTCCATCAGGAGCAAGGTTTCTTGACACTGTATTTGGACGTCGAAGGTATTCAAAAGCGAAATCACCAACAGTGTCGGAAGATTGGGTTTCGGTGATCGCAACTTTCTCGGCAGCCTTTGATTTTGGATTAGGCACATGAATCCTGACATCCCTTAGAAGGTCTCTTACGGCGTTGATGATTCTCTTCTCCGACTTTCTTATTTCCCCTATTAATTTCTTCTCTAGTGTCAGAGGGACTGCAGCATCAGCATCAGAGTCAGCATCAGCATCACTCACGCACTCCTTCCTCTTAGTCCCTTTTTCCTTCTCCTTTTTTTGATCACCAAGAGCTGCTTTTCGTGTCAGCGGTTCTTGCTCACGGATATCCTCCCAACAAATACCCTTCGGATTTCTACGAAGATACTTCATCCATATCTGAACATCGGGATCGTCGCATCCCTCGTAATCCTCCAGACCATAAAGTAAAGCTTCCTCTTCGTGTTCAGCACGAAGAATACTTAGAATATCCTGAAAAACAAAACATAACCATTATTACCCTCTGTGACCCTTGTTTCCCTTGTGAACCCTATGTAATTGTTACCTTAGAATCTCCAATATGTCTTATCACATCTACATACTTCGGGTTAAAATTGGATTTAACCATCTTCTTGCACATTCTTGGGCAGGATCGACGCACATCCACAACCTCAACATACCATCCATTTCCGCCCAAACTAAGGATGGTTTCAAATGGAAGTAACTGAAACATTAAAACAAAATGATAAGAATGCAAAAAGTACGAAAACATTCAAGTTATTCGAATAATATATACAACTTACCATTAGTGGGATCATGAAACCACCACAATACCATTTTGGTTTCGGTGATCCCCCGCTAACGTGCTTGCGGCAAGTATCCACAATCATCTCGAATGTGTAACGACTCCATGGAAAGCCTTCACAAAATTCCAAGTCATCAACCATGTCAATGAGATCATGGCTGATAGAGTTTTCTGCTGAAGGCTTGTGAGCCATAACTTGCGCCAACAACATCAAAGTTGCGAACCTCTTCCGGTCGTCGGAATTCTTCGCCTTCACAAGCTTTTCACTGACTTGTTCGGGGGTCACCTTTCCACGGTCGAAATTCTTCAGCCTGAATGTACACCCATCATGGACTCCCATCCTATGGGATATGGTCCGCATTTCAATCCGGAAATTAGTGTGTGCTCCACTATAGAGTACCGGATGGGAATGTCGTTTATGACGAACCACAACTCTGTATTGTCCTGTATAATCACGGAGTGATTTAGTAGTACAGACATTTGAACCTTTGTCAATGTGGAGTCACATTGTAAGTGAAATAAATGCCTAAATTGTGACTCGTTCTCGAAGTAATGCAACTCCTGATCATTTAAGATTCCTCTCAGCATCCTTATTGTCTCGTGAGGATAACACTTGGTGGTGATCTTTGGCATTCTGTCCATGTGCTTGAATTCATACACAAATCTCGGCTTTGGCGCCACCTGCAAAATGACCAATTCCGAATACATTATACTTCTACCGACCTAAGCGACCTATGCGACTCAACCGACCCATGCGACCCGTGCGACCCTCAACCGACGCGTGCGACCCATGCGACTCAAACGACCCTCAGACACTCCGCGACACTCAACCGATCCATGCCCCTCAAACGACCATTGCGATCTAACCGACTCACTGACACTGACACTCACCCGTTTCAGATCAATAAACTGAGTCCAAGATGGTTATGAAACTACTGCGACCGTTGCTACTCAACCGACTCACGGAGTCGAAGATGTTCATGCAACTCCTGCGACCCTTGCGACCTAACCGACTCACTGATACTGACACTCACCCATTTCAAATCAATAAACCATTTTGTGACTCGAAAGCTTGCAAAACCCTAGAAATCGAACTACTTACACTTATTGACGCCATTGAAGATTGACTCGTGCTCTCTTCGCCAGTGATGCTGCTGATTCTAGCCATTTTCCTTCTCGCCAACTTCAAATCGTTCCCTCTTAAGTTCGAAATCACTTATTTCTTTTTTACTATCAACTTTTAAACAGGTTTCACGGCGAAAAACTGTTCGGTTTAATGGAATTTTTAAAAATGTGTTATAAATTTTTAATGGAATTAGAGTGATTTTCTTGACATAAATTTAATTCTTTGTTATGATAAGTTGTCCACATCGGGTAGGATATAAATTTTGAGACTTGTATATATGGTGTTAGGCAACCCTAAACTCTTGAGCTAGCTTTTAGGATTAGTTAGGCCCAACCTATATTTGTCATGGTATCTCAGTCTCTTCTAAAGCTTATGTTTTTTTTTCCTTTTGATCTACCACATTGACTTCTTCGACCGCGTTTCGATTCTATTTTCCTCTTTGAAAACAGAGTATCTTATCTTATTTTTCTTCTTTTTGTTCTCCAACATGAATCAAGAATCGAGCTTTCGCTCTAATTTCGACCAAAACTTCGAACCAAAAACCCAAATATAAAAAAAACATGCATTGAAAGACTCTTTCGATCGACGCCATCTACGGCATACCGAACCCCGACGCTCTCTACGGCGTACCGAACCCCGACGCCCTACGACATACCAAACCCGACGCCATATGGCGTACCGACCCATGAGCCTTTTTCTTCCAAATTGGGCGTCCACAATTTGCACGCTCCAACTTGAGGGATGGTATAACGGATATAATCCGTGTGATTGATACGAGAATATTCTCCAAGATCACACGGATTATTCTAATGATATTCTAGATATTATCTGATATCTTATTTAATACCGAAATATTTTCGAAGATTGTATAATATCTGCGATATTATATTTCTTTTTCCGTATGATATTGTATACTATATAAGAAAATATTTTGTGATTAATAAAGCAACGAGAATTAATTCGATTTCTTTCAAGATGTAATCGCAATTTTATCATTCTTTGTAAAATAGGGAAAAAACTATGTCAATTTTAACTTATAAATTTTTCATAATTTAACAAAAAAACAAAAAAAAACGTAATATTCGTAATTGTACGTTAAACAAAATTTTAGTGTTAAGAGATTGATTTTAAATCTAAATATAAAATGTGAATTGAAAACTTGTTTAGAATAGTCAATTCTAGAGTTACTGATAAAAAAAAAAAATTGAAGGCATCGATCCTCTCGGACACGGACGAAGGTAGAATTCGAAGGAGAGAACTCAAGGTCCAAAGGAAGAATCGAGGAGGGTATAAATAGGCCTACCCATTAGTAAATTTAAAGCCCATTTATTTGT
This sequence comes from Gynandropsis gynandra, assembly GCA_036759665.1. Lineage (NCBI taxonomy): Eukaryota > Viridiplantae > Streptophyta > Magnoliopsida > Brassicales > Cleomaceae > Gynandropsis > Gynandropsis gynandra. The sequence continues at coordinate 42,346,440 of CM071868.1, forward strand.
TGGCCTTTTTTCCTTTTAAAAAAAATAATCGTTTTAAACTCAATTTCTTTTATTTTGTATTTAATATTGTCAAAATCATTTTAAAAATATAAATATTTGTTTGATGTATTCGTCTACTAAAAGTTCTAAAAATATTGGATATATCTATAATAAATTTTAAATTTAAATTATTTGTTTAACGATTAGTAAAATAAAGTGGATTAATTATTGAGATGATTATATAAAGGGTCATTTTTTTCTCATATTCGCATTAGGTAGATTCAAAACAAAATAAGATCCTATGAATTTCATTTGAAATTATTAAAATACCGAACGAATTAATATATATATATATATATATATACATACATAAATAAAATTTTAGATATTATTGTTTGGAATTTATGAGTCATAACATTATGCATATTACTTTGGAGCTTTTCATATAATTGAATATACACGTGTGAGTGTTTGTGTGTGAAACCTTCTAGAAAAGGTTCTTGCAAAGTTTGTAAATCATAATTACATCGTGCTTGATATTGAGTTGTGATATTTTTTCAAATAAGATGGTTTTATTTTTGGCTTAATTAGTTTTTTATATATTATATGGTATTTTTAGCTTTTTATTTATTTTAAAAATAAATATATTAATCATTGACAGCTATATTACCTGTCAACGACCAACAAATATAACTTTGTGAAGGCAAGCACGATCTAGACGATACCTTATCGCTAAATGTCAACGACCCTTATTTTACAAAATCTTTATTTTTTTTAAATATAAACAATTTCACTTATTTTATCCGTTTACAAAATTAAATCAAATTGATCCAAAATGGAATATTTCAATTGTTGTATAGAATAACACACCAAAAAAATTTTATTTTAAATTGAAATCTCTCTTTTTAGAACAATAATTATATTAATCAATATTATAATTATTAAAATTATTTCAGTTTAGATTTTAAATTTATTTAATATTACACATAAATACAAATGAATTATGAATAGCATTTTTTCAGGAGGAGACTCAACATGAGGATGGAAAACATAACATGCAGTAAATAATAAATGTCAAAAAAGACAACTCAGTTCTCCTGACAACTACATTATATTAAAAAAAAACAAAATATATATTTTTGTTATTTATTTTTTTGTTATTAAAAAAATGTCTCGGATTCGGATTCGGATTCGCTGGCTGTTCTAACTATTGCTTTTGGTTGGTAAAGGATTCACATGGCTTGCTCTCGCATCACCCAAATTATAAAAAAAAACAAAAAAAAAAACAACAAACAAAAAGGACCCAACTCAATCAATCATAATTTATTTATTTATTTATCCTTTTTCTTCTTATTTTTCATCTTCTTCTTCCCCAAGAGGAACAACCTCCTAAAATTCATTGTCTCTGTCCAAACCCAGAAAAAAAAAGTTTCCTTTTTTGTTTTGTTTTGTTTTGTTTTGGTTTTTTCTGGGTTTGGTTTACAGGACAATGGATTCTATCAAGAACAGAACATTGCTTAAGGTTATTGTCCTCGGCGATAGCGGGTAAAGTTGTTTTTTTTTACCCTTTTATATTTGTTTTATATATATATATATATTTTTTTTGTTTATGATTTTCTTCTGGGTAAACGATCTGAAATCGAGGGTTGTTCTTCAATTTCTGAAATTTTAATTTTTTTTCTTCTATTATTGATATTATTACAGGGTAGGGAAGACATCTTTGATGAATCAGTATCCTCTAATCGTTGAAGATTTTCATATTTGTCTCATCTATTTCCTTTATTATTATTCGTTTTTCTTTTTTATCGTTAATTTTGCAGAAATTTCATTGTTAATTAATATACCTTAACTTGTGACCCGAGATATGTCTATAACAAATTCAATCGGCAATATAAAGCAACCATTGGAGCAGATTTTGTCACAAAGGAATTACATATAGGAGAAAAATTGGTGACACTTCAAGTAAAAAAAAATTCATTCTTACAACAAGACTTTTAAATTTACTATTTACTTTTTGTAGTTTATGTAATAATAATATGTTTCAATATATTGACCATATATATAGATTTGGGACACAGCCGGACAAGAAAGATTTCACAGTTTAGGATCAGCTTTTTACAGAGGTGCTGATTGTTGTGTTCTTATTTACGACGTCAATTCCCTTAAAACCTTCGAATCTCTCAACAATTGGCACGACGAATTTCTCAAACAGGTCTTTTGTAATCTCTTTAGGGTTTTTATTTTCTCCTTTTAGGGTTTCTAGTTTCTATTTTGAGTTTTCTTGCGGGTTAAGTTATTGTAAATTTCATACTGACTGCTGGTTTTAGCAGGCAAATCCCGTCGAGCCTGAGACGTTTCCCTTTGTGTTAATCGGAAACAAGATCGATATAGACGGTGGAAACAGTAGAGTGGTACGTATATATATATATATATCTATATATGCATGTATGTATATGCATATTTTCTTCAGGTGGAAACAGTAGGGAACAAGATAACTATCCCCATTAATCTCCATCTCTTCCAAAGTTATCTCTTATCCAAAAGATTCAAGAACTATATATATATTGGATTGTTACGTAGGGCGCGGAAGCGTGTTTTATCAACCCCTCGAAATTATATTCGATTGGTTTCGACGAAAAACAAAATTTAGAAACGATTCCAATATTATCTGTTTTTGTCGATTATGACAAAGATGGAATTGGGACTTGATCGTACAAGTTCTCTTCGCGTATCCACGCTGAGATCGAGATCTGCGGTCAACAGTTGACGCGGATTTTTTTGTCGGGAACGAAAAACTGTATTTTTCGTTCTTCGTTTTTTCTGGTGGCTAGGGTTCTAATTCAGAATCAGAATGTTTCGTATATGAAAAACTGTTTTTTTTTCGTATTTATATTACTAAATTTTTTATTAATTAGCTTTTAATACTGTGACTATATTACTAAATTTTTTATTAATTAGCTTTTAATACTGTGACTATTTAATATTACATAACAGATATTAAATTTTCAATATATATATATATATATGTATTCTTCAGGTGGCAGAGAAGAGAGCCATAGAATGGTGTGGCTCAAAGGGAAATATTGCTTACTATGAGACATCAGCGAAGGAGAATATCAATGTGGATGAAGCTTTTCTGGGAATTGCTCATAAAGCTCTTGCTAATGAACGTCAACAAGATAACATGTGAGAGTCTCGATTTTTAATATTTGAATTTTGTTCTTTTTTTTTATTTTTGTTGATTTTTCTGAAAAGGATTATTTGTTTTTACAGTTATTTCAGAGACATATCTGAATCTGTTTCAGAAGTGATAGAGCAACGGAGAGGAGGTTGTGCTTGTTGAATTAATCATTATTTATGATCCAAATCTGATTGATTTTGCTTTGATTAATCATAAATTGCAATGTTCTGAATGCTGTTTATTTATTCATGTATAGTCTTTTAATATTTATCTTGTCTTCGTTTTTAACTGTTACTTCTGGAATAAGTTAGGTTAAATTTGAAATTAGCTCAAAATTTCGACACAAAAATAGCTCAAAATTCTTTAAAAAAAAAGGAAAAAGCTCATAATGGCTGGGCAAAATATCCGAAATATTCGTATCCGATTCGTATTCGAATCGTATTCGATCCGAAAAAACAAATATCCGTAGGAACAAATACAAATACAAATATCAGGATTTAGATATTCGACAAATATAAATACAAATACAAATAGTATATTCAATTATTCGTAAATATTCGTATCCGTAAGTACTAAATAGATAATTTATTTAATATATATATATAATAAAATTAATTTTAAGGATCAAATTATAAATAAAAAACATTACACAATTGATTTTCAAATCAAATATTATAAAATATAAGAAATAGTTATTATATTTAAAATTTAAGGACTAAAATGTAAATTATAAAAGTTTTAATCCTAATTTAAGGACTAGAATGTAAATTTTTTAGATTTTTTTTAAAAAATTGATTTTATTACGGATACGGATATCCGACGAATACCCGAATATTTGCGAATATTCGAATTTACGAATATTCGTATTTACGAATACGAATAGTAAAATCGAATATTCGACGAACACAAATACGAATAGTCGAATATTTACGGATATTCGCTATTTGACCACCCCTACATAATGACAAATTTTAGGAAAACATATATATTCCCCGTCAATGTTATTTTAGTGCGATTTCAATTAATTTTGGTTCTTTTTCTCTCATTTTAATCCTATTCGTATTTCATTAACTATCCAAAATTTATCTAAAATTTCTTCAGTTAACCAAACATTAACCGATCCGATTGTAACTTGAATTGTTATCCAATTTTGAACAAATTTTGATTCAGTTATATTTTAAAATGTTATTTTTAGACAATAAATGTGATTTTACTAAACATAAGCAAATTTTAATTTTCAAGATAATTACGTAAAAACAAAATAATTGTATTGGATTAATTAATTTTGAGTTAAAATTGGATTCGTTTTAGTTAATTATATCATAATCGAACCAAATCCAGTTAATCATACTGGTTTAATTGATTTCAAATAAAATTTTGGATTGAGTTATCATGTCTTAATCGGACGAATTAAATCGATATAATTAACTCGATTTTGATGCAAAGTTTCTTCAAAATCGAATTAATCCAATCAATTTAATTGGTTTCGAATTTAAAATTGGATTTCAATTGATTAACTGCATCTAAATTATATCAATAAAAACAATTCAATTAAATTGATTTTGATGCAATTAATTAAATCAGATTTGGGTTGGTTTATAACATGTCAATAACAACATGTTCGAGGGAAATACCAAATTTTACTGCATATATTAAATTAAATGAAACAATAAAAGAAACATAAAAAAAACATGTCAAAGCCCATATATAACTGGATATGGATATGAATGACGACGATACAATAAAAATTCATAGGCCCATAGAATATAACAAATATTTATAAACGATTTATTTTTTATTTAGTTTAATCCAAACTAAATACGTAAAGCCCATAAGTCTATAAATCACAATTATTTTTAATGTCTTATTTTTTTCAAAATATTTTATTTATAAATAAAAGAAAGTAAGGAAAAAAACATTAAAGCAATTTAGCATTGTTGCCATTAGGATATTAATGTCTTTTTTTGGCACAATAATATATATACACGATGATAAATTTACGAATTTTTAACTAAAAAACTAGTTGATGATTTATCATATATCTAATTGGATTAATCAAACTCTAATTTTAAGAAAATATTTATAGATTTTTAGTCCAAAATCCATTGATAACTAATTTATGACGGTTAATAATATACATAATTCAAATTAATCCATTAGTAACAATTGAAATAATTTATCTTTATATTTATATTAATTTTTAACTTTTATTCCTAAGTAACAATAATTGTGAGTTTTTTAGAATTATATATTAATGTCATTGTAATAATAAATAATGGGGAAGAAATCTCAACCGTTGATTGATAAGCATCTTTAAGGATTAATATTCAGCGGAGCTGTAAAAGCGCATACTTCTTACTACGGACCTCCTAAAAACTGCTGAGTCGCTCAAATTGGGATCTCGACTCTGTGCGGAACCCTAATCTCCTGAAACCTGATACTTCCGATCAAAAATGGCGCTCGCCTCTCGATTCCTCTCCAGATCCAAGCAGGTTTCTTATATTTCGCTTGCTTCCTTAGATTCATTCAAGTCTATCGTCTTCATTCTTATATCGCGTTTTTTGCGTTCTGTCTCCGATTCGATTTCTCTTGTTTCACTTCCTGTTTCTGTTTGATTCGTGTTATTTTTCTCCGGTTATTCGGATTAAGCGATGATGATCGGAGTGAAATGGACTTTTTAGGCCAAATGGGTTGATTTTGTTACTAGGTGTTTCGTAATTCCGAGTTGTGTGGTTTTACATTCTGATTTTTGCAAACTCCTATGCAATGGCGATACGAGAGATTTTCAGGATAATCCAAATGATTTATTGTATTATTTGATGGCTTTAGAATCTACTGGTATGCTATGGCGGTTTTTTTCCTTGGATTTTTGTACCTTCTAAGCTGCCGCTGAATTCACCCAAGTAGCATGAATTGAAATCTACAAGTGTCTATCCTGTTTCCTATGTGTATGATCATATTCAGCCTCTTACGCTATTATAATTATGCAGCTCCATGGTAGTCTAGTCGCCTTGCAGCAGCATCATGCTATTCCAGTCCGTTCCTTTGCCAAGGAAGCGGCTCCTCCTACATTCAAAGGAGATGGTATGTTGATAAATTGATTGAACTAAATTTGTTTATATCTATCTACACTTTGTTGAAACCATCTTCCTTGCTGAAATATGGCGTTTTCATGCCTGCACGATTAATGTTGTCTGATTTTACTATGTTCAAGAAAAAACTTGTCCGTTTCTCTAATGTATATTGTGTAATGTTTTAAGTAGTCCTTTGCAAGATAATTATAAAAGAATCTGGTGATGATTTATTTGTGACTGAGGTTCTATCATTGGGAGGAGATCGATGATCTCTTACTTTCTTCTATTGTAAAATCATTGCTCCTTGGAGTGATGTACTTGATTCATTGTGCTGGTGTATCTTTTATTATGTGTTCAGAACGATACGAGAGCACAGCGTTGGACTTGTATTGACAAAAATTTTATTCTTGCTTAATAGAGATGTTGAAGGAGGTCTTCGTGGAGATTAAGACCAAATTGCTGGCTGCAGTTGATGTTCTTCGTAAGGAAAAGATCACCATTGATCCAGATGATCCAGCCGCTGTTCGACAGTATGCGAATGTCATGAAGACAATCAGACAAAAGTAGGATTTTTGCTTCTGTTCAGATTCAAATGTTTTTCTTCTATCTTTTCTCGTATCGTTTAGGTTTTATGTTTATTTGATTTGGTTGTTATGCCTTTTCCATGGAAATGCAGGGCAGACTTGTTTTCAGAATCTCAAAGGATTAAGTATGATATTGAGACTGAGACTAAGGGGATTCCAGATGCGCGTGAGTACTTGTTGAAGTTACAGGAGATTCGTGAAAGGTAAATCATCCTTTTAGAGGCTTTTATTGCAACTAAAATTACTCTCATATTATAATTTCCTTTTTCTCCATCATCACATACTGTCTGAACTGAACATTAGATATCTGTTAAATGAATCTTGTGTTTTTACGCCAAATGTTAAAGCTTTGGGAGAGTCACTTTTCCATTTTCTGTAGGAAGGGTTTGACTGATGAGCTTGGTGCTGAGGCTATGATGTTTGAGGCTCTCGAAAAAGTCGAGAAGGAAATAAAAAAGCCTCTTATGAGAGATGATAAAAAAGGAATGGCTCTTTTAATGGCAGAATTCGACAAAATGGATAAGAAGTAAGCATTTATTCCCATTTTGGTATTCATTTTCATTCATCAAAAGGGTCATTGTTGGTATGATTGAACATTATTGCACTCTGAATAACATTTTTTTTGAACCCATTTGGACAGACTTGGAATTCGAACTGAAGATCTTCCAAAATACGAGGAAGAATTGGAACTCAAAATAGCCAAAGCACAGTTAGAGGAACTGAAAAGTGATGCTCTTGAAGCAATGGAAGCACAGAAAAAGAAGTGAGAGTCTAATTCTTATCATCTTTTCTTAATCTCCATTAAGTTATTTTCATTCTCAAAATTTTTGCAGGGAGGAATTTCAAGATGAGGCTATGCCCGACGTGAAATCTTTGGACATCCGTAACTTTATATAAAAATGTGATTGAAAAAAGAATGATCCATCTTTGTTATTTTGATTATGGAAATTAATAAGGTACATGGTAGTATCAAACCAAGAGTACTGGCAGACAAATGGGTTTACATTGTTGTGTTTATTTACATTTGGCATGACAGTCTGCATAATGGCATTGTTCCCTTTGTTCGATTAATTGATAATGACTCTTCTTGAGAGTAGAAAGTTTCTTCTTGCAATGAAAAAAGGGTTTACCTTTATTATTCTGTGAAAATTAAAGTCATCCAAAGTTAGATACTTTATTTATACGTTCACTCGAACGAATTTCAAAAAATATAACTTATGGATATAAGTATAACCAAAATCCTCAAATTAACTTTCAAATTAATTTGAGGATTTTGGGTATATCCATAAGTTTCTGTTTCCTTTAGTTTCGTCTCTCAATTAGAATCTATATATTTTTTTTGTCAAAATAATATTATTTTGATATTTATAAAAAATTATAAAATTAAAATCTGTTTAAAATTAATATATTTAATAATTTTGTATCTCAATTATAAAAAAGTTTAAATCGATTTAAGATAATTATATTTAATATTTTTGTATCTCCATTATAAAAATTGTAATAAAAAATTGAAATTAACAAATTAAAATAAATAATTAACAATTAACAATTAACAATTTAATATATATATATAGATTTTTAAAAGATTGAACCATGTAAGTGGATGAATTATAAATAATGGTTGGACAAAATATCGAGAGCGTTCTAAAATTTATATAAATTTACAAATATGTTATTGACCTTTTATATATTATTAGTATATAATTAAATATTATAACTATGTTAATTATATTATACTTATTAATATGTAATTACATATTATCATTATGTTAATGACCATATTGCCATCATAGAGTCTGATTCTCCTCTCTGACTCAGACGGCCGCTCTTCTCTCTCTCTTTCATGCGACGCCGTTTTGTGTGGACATAATAAACCCTAACAAAAACCCTAAACGTTTGATTCTTCTGTCGCGGTCTCTCAGAACGACAGCCAAAACAGAAGAAGCCTGCCATGGGTAAAGTTAAGGGGAAGCATCGTCTTGATAAGTATTACCGCCTCGCTAAGGAGCAAGGTTATCGATCTCGTGCCTCATGGAAGCTTGCTCAACTCGATACCAAGTTCTCCTTCCTCCGCTCTGCCCATGGCGTCCTCGATCTTTGTGCTGCTCCCGGTGGTTGGATGCAGGTTGCTGTTCAGCGTGTCCCCGTTGGAAGTCTCGTTCTCGGGATCGATCTCGTTCCGATAGCTCCGATTCGTGGGGCGGTTGCGATTGAGCAAGATATCACGAAGCCCGAGTGCAGGTCGAAAATCAAGCAAGTGATGGAGAAGCACGGTGCTAGGGCTTTTGATTTGGTTTTACACGATGGTTCCCCGAATGTCGGTGGTGCTTGGGATCAAGAGGCCATGACTCAGAACGCTTTGGTCATCGATGCCGTGAAATTGGCTACGGAATTCATGTCTCCTAAAGGGACTTTCGTTACCAAGGTAGAATTTCTTTCTCTTATTCTACGATTTAGTGGAGATTGAAAGATGAAATGTATGTTACAGTTTCATCCAATTCAAATTCATCTATTCATCTGTTAGACATCTAATGCTGTCGTGTTTTATGTCTTCCTGAGGCCATTACTCTCCGACCCTTTTAGTAATCTTGGAGTTCTTACCATGTCCTTATGTTTTTCTGTGTTCTGCTTTAGGTTTTCAGGTCCCGGGACTACAATTCTGTGCTTTTCTGTCTCAAACAGGTAATGTTTAGTTCTTCCCTTCCTCTACATTGAGTTATTGATTATGATTTGTACACTTAGTGGACTTTGATTGGCAGTTGTTTGAGAAAGTTGAAGTTTTTAAACCACCCGCGAGTCGTTCGGCTTCTGCGGAAACATATCTCCTGGGCCTCAAGTATAAAGCACCTGCCAAGATTGACCCTCGTCTTCTTGATGTCAGGCATCTCTTCCAGGGTGCAATAGAACCTGCAAGAAAGGTAATTTCTTGTATAAAGTATGATATTAGGGAGATCGGCTGTGGTATTTATCCCTAATTCTTGCTGTTATAATTGTGTTCTCGATTTTTTTATAGGTTGTGGATGTGCTTAGAGTAACAAAGCAGAAAAGACATCGTGACGGGTAGGCCTCAAATCGCTTATTATGATCTTTGTTGTTTGTTTGATGAGATTTCATTTGATGCGATTTTCTTTAAATAGGTATGAAGATGGAGAGTCCATGGTAAGGAAAGTTGCATCGGCAGCTGATTTCATCTGGTCTGAAAGTCCTCTTGAGATCCTCGGTTCGGTTACTACTATATCCTTTGATGATCAAGCTTCTTCACCTATTAAAGAGCATGATTTGACGACAGAAGAGGTAACAATTTTTCTTCTGTTTTGGATTTTACTTTCCATAATAGACGGAATATCCCAATGATTGCAATGCCCTTTAAGTTGTTTCTAATGCTTCTTGCCATTTCTTATTACAGATTAAAATTCTTTGTGATGATCTTCCTGTTTTGGGGAAGAATGACTTCAAGCATCTCCTAAAGTAAGACATATATTGTTGCTTTAAATTCTTTGTAATGATCTTTTTACATTGTCTTGAAATTCTGTGAGTTGCTTTATGGGCATTGATCTTCGCTTTGTCTTGTAGATGGCGAATGCAACTTCGAAAGGCTCTGTCCCCTTCACGAAATCAAAGTTCTAAGAAAGATCCTGATGCTGAAAAGGAAGTTGAGGAAAACGACGATGATAAACTTCTCAACGAATTAGAGGAGTTGACAAATGCGACAGACCGCAAGAAGAAACGGGAAAAGAAGCTCCTTGCAAAACGACGAGCCAAGGTATGTATTTGATCTCTTCATAGATAATAAATCCAAGACCCTTCCAAAGGATGTTTGGTCTTGTAATTGAAATCAAGAAGGAAACATTCAAAGGGGAATGATCAAATGTGTTTTTTTTCTATGCTTATTGGTGATGTGATCAGCAATTGCTGCTTTGTGATTGATTTTAGGACAATCGTATGTTAGATTGTACAGAACTGATGTTTCGTCTGCGTTAATTTGTTTGATCTACCAGGATAAGTTACGGAAGGCAACAGGTGCCCAGATAGATGCCCTCGAAGATGGTTATATTGACCACGAATTGTTCTCTCTTTCGTCCATCAAGGTACTCCCTCTTCAGCCCTTTCCATTTCGACTCTCGTGACTTTCGTCTAACCCTCAATGGCCACTCACCCTTCTGTTATTGGTTTTCCCGCAGGGTAAGAAAGACCTCATGGCAGTTGACAATGATGGAAATGGTGATGATGATGGTGATGATGATGATGATGCCAAGGACAGTGAGAAGGACGAACCCGTAATGGGAACTTCAGATGCGTCTGACAGTGATGTAGACTCTGACGAAGAACGTCAAAGGTCAGGCTTTAAACCCTATCTGTAGATCAGAATGTTAATATAACTAATCTTGAGTTGTGTTGTTCATCTTATCATTGATAGATACACTGAACAAATGGAAGAGATTTTTGATGAGGCCTATGACCGTTATATGGCGAAAAAGGGAGGAACCGCTAAGCAAAGAAAACGGGCTCGGGAAGCTTACACTGACAAACTTGAGGTATTCTTCTTCTATTCATATTCACATCTAAACGCCATTTGTTTCTGAGATGGAGAATGATTCTATCGGCTTTTTCAGGATGGAGATGGTGATGACGAAATGCAAACTGATTACGAGTCGGATAAGAACGAGGACGATGACGTGGCAAACCCTCTGGTGGTACCTCTCGATGACGAAGAAGCCACAACACAGGAAGAGATTGCCAACAAATGGTTCAGTCAGGATATCTTTGCAGAAGCTGCGGAGGAAGGAGACTTGGGCAAAGATGAGATGCAGATCGAAGAACAGATCAAGATTCTGCCCAAAGCTGAAAAATCTAAGGACAAGATACCGAAATCAAGCTCGGGTTCTGATCAGAAGAGTACTAAGAAGGGAGATGGGTTTGAGATAGTGCCTGCCCCAACCACGGATTCAAGCTCGGATTCATCCTCTGATGAAGAAGACGTCAATGCAAAAGCTGAGATACTTGCCTATGCCAAGAAAATGCTTAGGAAGAAACAGAGAGAAGAGATGCTGGACGATGCGTATAACAAATACATGTTCGAGGATGATGGATTACCCAAATGGTTTGTGGAGGACGAGAAGCGGCACAGGCAGCCAATGAAACCGATCACGAAAGAAGAGGTTGCGGCCATGAGGGCTCAATTCAAGGAAATAAACGCGCGTCCTGCTAAGAAGGTGGCCCAGGCCAAGGCACGGAAGAAACGAGCGACGATGAGAAGGCTGGAGAAGGTTCGGAAGAAGGCAAACAGTATATCAGATCAAGCGGATATATCAGACCGATCAAAGAGGAAGATGATTGATCAATTATACAAGAAAGCTGAACCGAAGAAGCCTAAGAAGGAATATGTGGTGGCGAAGAAAGGAGTCGGGGTTAAGGTCGGAAAGGGTCAGGTGAAGGTTGACCGGAGGATGAAGAAGGACTCCAGGATGATCGGAGAAAGAAAGCCTTGAGTTGGTCGGAAAGTTGAAGTGTTTTTGAATGAAATATTTTGTTTTCTTTATTTTTGCTTGACAAAATTCTCAAAATAGAAGATTAATAGATCAATATTTTGTTGTTGTTGAATATAACTTTATAAATTTATACATATTATAATTTTTAAATCTATATTATAATCTTTGAATAGAAATGTATAAATAATAATATTTATTATTTTCTATACCTTTTAATACGAATAAAAAAATTTTATGATTATTTTTGGAACATTTGTTCATAAGTAGTAGCTAAAACCCTTCAACCTCAGTGCTGGTGGCCACTAAGCCTACAGAGAGGATGTTTTCCGGTCACCTTTCTCCGACCATACTTCATCTTCCATGGGATTCCTCGAATCGCCTGTCAAAATCTCCGGTTTTATCGTCAACCCCCTTTAACAATCCAATTCAATTTCCATTACTTGGGAAAAATTATCGACCTTTCGTCCCGAAACTCATCCAATCCAACATTTGTAAGAAAGGCCGCTTTTTTCCTTGTCGGGTCGTTTGTTTTCCTAGGGTTCTGGTCTTGCAAACCGGGTTTAGCACTACCCTCTGCAACAGTGAGCTCTGAGACGGAGTACGAGGATGAAGAAATGTTTGAGAAGCTTCTGGAGAGGGAACCAAATAACATGGAAGCCATGAAAGTTATTGTGTATAGGAAGATGAGGAGAGGGAAGACTGATGAAGCTGTGAAATATGTGGAGAAGCTAATGAAAATGGAGCCTGAGGAAGTAGAATGGAAGCTACTGGAGGCGCTTTGCTATGAGATGATGGGCAAACTGACTAAGTCAAAGAGGTTGTTCAAAGATATTCTCAAAGAGAGACCTCTTTTGATCAGAGCTTTGCACGTATGTTCTTCTGCTCTTTAACTTTTATGCTTATGTATTGAATTGTGTCACCATATATAATATTTTTGTTTAATTCTGCTCTGTTTAAGCTTCTGATACTTGGAACATGAATGGATTTGTAAACATTTTTGGAGAATTGCTGTCTAACAGCATTCCTCTCTTTGGTGAATGAATCAATGGCTTATAGATACAGACTAGTCTAGAAGTTGGGCATGAATCCATGGCTTATACTTGTATTCCGCCCCTTAGGTTTCAGTCTCCAAGTGTTTATATCTCCGTTTATATCATTCAGTCTTTGATAACTCAGATACCTTTTAGATTTATTTTTCTATTCTCATGATTCCACTCGCTTACACTCCCTTGTTAATAGAATAAACTTCTAACTATTTCCGTCTTACGCATTGATCTCGATGGTTCGATGGTTCGGGTCTAAGTGGTCTGTTGAGGCACTTTTCTACGTCCTAACGGGTAGAGTTGATGCGTGATTTAATGGGTTGGGTCTACACGATTCTTCAATAACGCAATCTCTTTCCTTTAAGTTACAAGATCAAGGAATAATCTTTATCACAATTTTCGGAAAAGTTAAGACTTTTGTAGCCTTGTTATGCATTCTCTTCTGACCCTTGTCAAGGAATAGTCTTTATCACAATTTTTGGAAAATTTGGGACTTTTGTAGCCTTGTTATGCATTCTTTTGAGACCCTTGTGACCCTTGTCAAGGAACAGTCTTTATCACAATTTTTGGAAAATTTTGGACTTTTGTAGCCTTGTTATGCATTCTCTTGTGACCCGTGTGACCATTGTGACCCTTTGCCTCTTGAAATGTTTCAAATATTCGATTTCGAAGACTATGTACAGCCTGGTCATATAAAAGTGTGCTCTTTTTTTCTTCTTTTTAGGGTCTTGCAATGGTAATGCACAAAAATCATGAAGGTTCCAATGTCTTTGTTATGCTTAAAGATGCTCTAGAAGTAGCTCGGCAAGAGAAAAGAGTAACTGAGGAGAGAAACATACAAGTCTTAATTGGGCAAATGCATATCATAAAGGTAAAATCCTTCAAGAATCTTTTCGGATTTGAAAACTTAGTTTACTTCATGCCATGGTAATTCTTCTTTTTTTTTTTACTATAAACATCTATGTAAGGTAGATATACAAATTATTGTTCGATTGCTTTTCGTTGATGGATATTGGTTTAACATAGGGTCAATTGAAGGAGGGTTTGAAGATATTTCAAGAAATGGTTGATGATAACCCTCGAGATTTCCGTCCTTATCTTTGCCAGGTATAATATGTTGGTGATTGATTTTTTCAAATATGGGTTTAGGTCTATCTAATACCAAAAGCTAGTTGAACAGATTATAATTGGCCAATCTCATACATAGGAGTCCGTAATTCGTGTTTTAGCTGACCAATCTCGTAAATAAGAGTCTATAACTCTTGTTTTAGCCGACGTGAGACAACGCATTATAACACTTCCCTCGTATTCGGACTCGGTCTTGGATCGTAATCAAGATTCATAGCAAAGCGACGTCGTTTTGGTAATGGTCGACTTTTACAACATTAGTAATGGTCTTTTTTATTTCCACAGCCTGGCCTGGTCAGTCTCCAGCTGGGCCTTTATTTTATTTGTGGTATATTTAAATCGGGATGAACTAGTTTTTGATAGCATGCCAAATATAGATTTGAGTCTAGCTAATCTCAGAAGCTAATTCAAGAGTTTAGGGATGTCCATTCCTATATATAGAAGTCGATAATTCGTGTTCTAACCGACCGATGTAGGACATCACAATATACCAATTTGTAGCTGGCCGATCCCATACATAAGAGTTTGTGATTCCTGTTTTAGCCGACGTGAGACAACATATTATAACACTCCCCTCATATTCAAACTCGGCCTTGGATCATAATCAGGGTTTATAGCAAGACGGCGTCGTTTTGGTATGATCTTTTTTAAAAAAATTCGCCTATATCGACTTTTACAACATTGGTATATTTAAATCGGGACGAACTAGTCTTTGATTGCATACCAAATATAGATTCGAGCCTGGCTAATCCCAAAAATTGGTTCAAGAGTTTAGGGATGTCTATTCCTATATATAGAAAGCCAATAATTCATGTCCTAACTGATGTAGGATAACACAATATACCAATTTTTAGCTGGCGAATCCCATACATAAATGTCTGTAGCCGACGTGAGACAACACATTATAACACTCCCCTCATATTCAGACTCGGCCTTGGATCGTAATCAGGGGTTCATAGCAACACGACGTCATTTTGGTATGATTTTTTTTTCCCAAAAATCGCCTAGGTCGACTTTTACAACATTGGTATATTTAAATCGGGATGAATCGGACTCTGATACCATGTTAAATCTAGATTTGAGCCTAGTTAATCCCAAAAGCTAGTTCAAGAGTTCAAGGATGTTCATTCTTATATATAGAAGTCAATTTGCAATAGTTCAAGAGTTTAAGGATGTCCATTCCTATATATAGAAGTCAATTTGCAATAGTTCAAGAGTTTAGGGATGTCCATTCCTATATATAGAAGTCGATAATTCGTGTCCTAATGTAGGACATCACAATATACCAATTTGTAGCTGGCCAATCCCATGCATAACACTTCCCTCGTATTCAGACTCGGTCTTGGATCGTAATCAGGGGAACATAGCAAAACGATGTCTCTTTGGTATGATATTTTTTCACAAAAAAAAAAACCTTAGGTCAACTTTTACAACATCGGTATATTTAAATCGGGATGAATCAGACTCTGAAACCATGTTAAAAATGGGTTTGAGACTAACTAATTCTAAAAGTTAATTGAAAAGTTTAGGTTTGTCCAATACCATATATAAGAATCTATACAGTATAACAGTTTTTATCGGTGTTCGTCTATAAAAAGCAATTCTCCAATCTGCGAATTGAGCTCACCGTCCATTAATGGAAACTTTAGCTTTTGAATCAACCTTCAGGGTATAATTTACAGCTTAATGGATAAAAAAGAGGAAGCAGCTGAACAGTTTGAGATATATTGGAGCCTTGTACCTGAAGAATTTCCGCAAAGAGGATATCTTGACGATGTTGTATTGGCCGCTCAAGAAAATTCTCGAGAACGATTTCAAAACGAATTCAAAGCTAAATCTGATTAAGGAATTAGAGTGATGTTAATCATATCTTAGTGAGTATATTTATCTAAATCATTTACATATTCTGAATTTGCCATGTTTCAGCAACATTTAAGGTGTCTTTTGTTTCAGATTTTATGCTTATTGCGAAGAATCATCCACGGGATACTCGAAGCTAACGAGGTTAGATCACGAATGACCTTAAAGACTTTACGATTTCTTTGGATTTCAGCTTAGAATCATTGTCTGTGTATAAACTGTGTTTGTAAAGTGATAAGAACATGCTTTTTTAAGGGTTTGATTGTTGAAAACGTTGCGTTTGCGATTGGCGGTGTTTATGTCGGTGATTGATAGCTTTTTGTTTCATTTTACATGAATGGTGGAATCTTCGCGTTTGGTAGCTTTTTGTTTCATTTTACATGAATGGTGGAATCTTCGCGTTTGGTGACGATTGCGATTTGAAGCGAATGGTAGAGAATTGTTGCGATTATGTTTTAAACAAAACTACCAAAATAAACATTAATTGCTAATAAAATAATTTTTTAAATTTTGTTGATTTAGTGAGTATCTTTAATTATATTTTTTCAAATATTTTAAATCAATAAAAAAGTTATTACAATATTTACATATATTAATTCATATACATATATATGCACAATGTTTTTTTTTTAATTCTTATCAAATTCGAAATCTATTTATCTCTTTTTAATCAAAACATATTAAATCACAATCATATTATAATTATTTTCTAGATTTTTAAATTTTGCGATACACGACAATTGCGAACAATTACGTATCCATCAAAATTTTTTATCCCATCCGCAGAGATTGCGTTTGCGGATGACTTCAATTACCCAGTCACCAGTAAATATTTCTCAGTGAAATCATCTTTAATCTCTGAATTTGCATTGTTACTATTTTAAAAAAAAAATTCTATAAAATTTGGACTTCCTTTTTAATTATGTGAGAACCTAAGGCATCTCTATTACTTTCGAGTGAACACAGCAAAGTAGTTTACCGTTGGCCAATCAGAACTGAACACGTGGCACACATACTTGTACACAAATAATTCATGATCCTCGAAGTCTCGCAGACGGTCTAGACCATTGCTGTGTATCTCCAGTCATGGCAATGTCTCTCGACGCACCTTTTCTTCCCAAACCGGGAACCGGTTTTCTCTTTAATCGCCGGTATTTCTGCCGTCAACCGGTTTTCTTTCCGGTTAATTTCCGCCGGAAACCTCTTCTCTCCTCTGACCACACTCCGCGTTCTCGCCAGAGAGCTGGTTTCCGGGAAAGAACTGTCGTCCCTGCGGTTTCGGAGACGGCAGAGAGTACGGTGAAGGAGCAGCCTGAGCTTCCGGTGAGAATTGTGGCTCTTGTCGGAGAAGGCGCCGTCAGTCCGCTTAAGTCCGCCGCTTGGGAGGATGTTATGCTCCACACTGTAAGTGATTTCTTTTGTTCTGAATTTGTCGTTTACTTAATGGCCATGGAGTTTCAGTTTCTTTCGTTAAGTTCAAATCTTCGTTGCTTAATCATTTATTCTTGAAAAAGATGGATTCTTTTTCCCTAAACAGGCCAAAAGACTGAAATGGATTGATGAAGGATATGAAATGAACGTATTTAATGATGGATTATGTGGATCGAGGGATCAAAAGGCATTTGATTTACAACAGGAGCTTAATCATGGTGATATTTTAGTGGTTGTTGCTGTTACTAATCCGGAAGCAGTGAAATGGGTTCAGTCCAAAAGTGGAAACATTCCCAATATAATCTGCTTCGAGTCTTCTCCAGATCTGATGAACAGACTTGGAGGGACTGACATGAAATTCAAGACGAGAGAAAAAGAAGCAACAGAAGTGGTAAAGACTGTTATAGATGCATGGGGACGCCATAACTCTGACGATATACGATTCTGTTTACTTGTTATAATCAATGCTTATATAAAGCCAGTGCCCATTTTGAAAAACTTGAGATCAAAAGGTTTTTCAACACTTGGTTGCATGGTAAAGAACTGTGGACCTCAGATTCTGAATTGTCTCTTGGATCCAAGTTGCAGAAAAGCTCTTCAGTGCTTGAACCAGTGTAGTCCTGTGGATCAGGTGTGTAATTATAGATGTATTGCTTCATATGAGAGTCCATATCTCGAAGCTTTCTCTCTTTGTGTACTGCAGAAACACAATTGTCTTGAGCTGGACGCGAAGATCCCTGAAAAGCCTCGTGTCCCTCCTATGATTAGTTTTCAAGGAAATGAACTATGTCATGAGACAGCTGAAGATCTCTTTGTTGGATGGTTAGGGAAATTAGGTTGGAGTTGGAGAGTTACAGCGGGACAAAACCCGGCTTATGATCAATTCCCATGTCAGTACCAACTTTTTTACAGAGGAAAAGGAAAGTCGTCATTTTGGTATGAACCCGTGTTCCAGGTCAAGACACTTGAAGGTGAGATGGTATGGAGAAGGCGAAGGTATTCAGTCAAGAGAGGAAAATCCATAGGAACATTCAATTTTAGTGTATTGGACAATGGTGTGGTCTCGAATGAGTTTTGGACAATTGTAGATGTGTCTGATGATCTAAGTTGGGGTCTTTTTCATTACCATGGCGCGGCTCGAGTTGCAGGACAGTCTTATACTGGGGCTGTACTTGTCACGCCTGATGGTTCATATCCGAGTGACAAGGAAAAAGCCAGATTGTTGTCGGCATTGGATAAATGTGGGATTAAGGAGTGGGAGCTCTTTCTTGTTGATAACTGTTCGTGTGAGAATCCGCCATTGGAGATTCCAGAAGGTGCTCGACTGCATTCCAGAATAAAAAATGAAGGATGAGATAAAGATTGCAACCTAAGTTGTTAATTGAAACACAGTTATGTTAGAACGATGAACGATCCTTCTTTTGGAATCAAGTATATATCCTTGGTCTGAAATTAATACAAATATTTCAATTAATTAGAGGTTTCTTCTATTACACGACCCATTAGTTTAATCGGGCTTCGTGTATGGAAAATGGGATGCAAGTTGCGGCCCGGCCATGTTTTGAGGTTGAGCGAGTTGCGGCCCGGCCATATCTTGAGGTTGAGCGAGTTGCGGCCCGGCCCGGTCTTGATGTTGAGCGAGTCGCGGCCTGGTAACAGGGGATGCAGGTCGCTACCTAGTGGGCAGGCGATGATGGGTTGTAACATGGGCTCTAAATAGGTCGAGGGTTACAACATAATCATCCAATTGACCAGCAAACTTCACCGAATCACAAATGAAATTTGCGAGTCATTCTATAGATAATAGATAGGCTTGAGATACTCTTGGAATTATACGATTGTTGGTACAAAATTAGTTCAATGTCCAATTATTTGGCCATTTAAAACGATTGTGCGAATAAGAAATTGGCTGGTCAAACTTGAAGGTTTTCAATTTTGACTAGTTTGGAATTTTTAGAGAAAGAAGAAAGATTGATTTGAACATATCTAAAAGCTCGAAGCTCTCTTCAAAAAATTGAACTAATCGAATCACCAAAATGTGAAAATTGAAATGAAACGAGAATTTTCAATTTTTTTTTAAAAAAAATGTATAAGATGGATTGATGGACATCACAAGGGTTGTGAAAAAAATAATTGATACAATGTTAAAATTCTTATTAAAACTATTAGAGCTCTAGAAAAAATAATACTCGATTTTTACATAATACAAACTAAAAAAATTTGATTTTAATTCAATCAAGTCTGCTGAACAAGATTACATTCTAACCTAGGTATTTATATAAAGGATAAAATTGTGAAGCCACCTAAGCAAATCTTTTTTATTTTTTATTAAATATAATTATATTGTTCATTAATGTAATTAAATGACTTAAAATTTATAAATATCTCCTTTAATATCTTATTGATATCCATAAAATCTTTACATAAAAATATAAAAAATCTATATATATATATATATTATACAAATATAAATATTTAAAAAGTTTTTAAATTAATTACATTTAATCAAATATTAATATATTATTTATAACTATATATTTATATATTTATATATACATAAATGTTTTACTTTGCAAGGTTACTTTTGGTAAAACCACCTCAACAAGTATTATTAAATTATATATATAATAATCATATACATTGGATATGTATTATTTTATCCATAAAAAATTCTTTATTTATATATAGATTTTAATTAATATATGTTAATATATATATATATTATACACATTGGATATATATTTGTTCAAAATACTATTTTAATATTTTTATCTTTTCTCCCATGACCATATCTTCTTTCAATTTTTTATTTTTTAATTCAATTGTTTTACCATAAATTATTCCAATGAATACACAAAAAACCTTTCATCTTCCATATCATTTTTTTTTTTATTTTTTAATTCAATTGTTTTACCATAAATTATTCCAATGAATACACAAAAAACCTTTCATCTTCCATATCGTTTTTTAATATTTTTATAATTTTGATGTTATTATCATCAAATATATACATAATGAAGAAAAAACGAAACATTTTTTGAAATAACACTAAAAAAGAAATGTTATAAATGAAACATCATGTTAAAAAATTAAATTAAATCTTATATATTAAAATTCGAGTTTTTGTTAATTTCTGGTGAAATCGCATCAATATTGACCTAGCAATCCAATCATCAATTCTATTTTTATTAATTTAAATTTATTTATATATAAAAATAAAACGTGTTGTATAAAAAGAAAAAAATCAACAAATATTATATCGCATTCTATTGTGAGAGAATATTTATAAATTCTCAAAATATCTACTCTTTAGTCTAATAATTTATGAGATGATTTTATCAAAATTTGATTGTCTTGCTCTTGCTATTGAACTATAATAACTGTTTAGGTATTTATAATAAAATTCAAATATATTGATCATTTTTTCGTAAAATAAGATATAAAATAGATAACCATCATCGATTATAGAAGCCTTACATGAGTTTTTTATATGAATCATTCATGACATATGCATTTCAACTCTATTATAAAAAAATGATAAAAACCGCGCATCGCGCGGATTCCTTTCTAGTTGCATAAATAAAATATGATTTGTTGTTTGTCCAATTATTTTTACAGCATAGTAGGTTAATGAATTTTACAATTTTTACTGTTTCGCAGTAATTCAAATTTCGATCAATTTGAATATTATTCCTAAATTAATTATCTGAACGTGGTGAGTGGAGGACTTTATCCTCTCTACTCACCGTTTAACCTACTCGTACTAACTTGTCTAGAACTATAAATGGAAATTTAAAGACACCATCAAATCTAATATGATAATAGTACCTAGAGGGTTTTTATGTCATTTTGAGAAATTTTCATTTTCCATATTATTTGCAAATTTGTAAAATTCTTCTATAGCTTTAAATGGCCTAGCATATATATTTCTTGTTGGTCCTTGACAACGTGAATACGTTAAGGGTTGCACAAAATTAAATCAAATTGTAGTGCTAAAATAAAATAAATAAATTTGTAAATATATATACCTAATTAATCGGTAAACTATTAATTTGGGGATTTAGTTACGGTAAGACACATCCCATTAACAAGAGAAGTAGTAGTACGATATTATATGTCTGGGCAATAAAACCGGTTTGGCATTATCTCACATGTGCTCAAAAGCTTCACAAATTGAATGTAATGTTGGATAAATGACAAAGCAAAGTGGACACACTTACTCCAAATAAGCTTAGCTATAGCACCAAAGGACTATGTACTAAACTCAAACCTAACTCCTTACCACTCATAAATATTTTGATAGAAATTTTGATGTTTTTTTTTAAACGAAATTAGATGTGTAAAATGAACGGATTTGATTCAGTTCAGTTCCACTCGCAAAAAATCGAACTAGTTCAACTCGTCTTCGTATTTAGCTCATAAAAAAATGAATTGATTCACAAGTTAGACCATTTAGTTTAAAAGAGTTGTAACATATCACGTGTTAATCATCATTAAACCAAATAAGCTTAGCTTTAGGATCAAAGGAGTATGTATGTACCAAAGTCGGGGGCTAGCTATATTAAACAAAACCGAATGTTTTGGTAGGAATTTGGGTGTTTTTGGTTTAAAACAAAATCAATGGTGTAAAATGAATTGGTTCAAAATTTCGGTTCAGTTCGTTTTCGTATTTAGCTCGCCAAAAAATTAATTGGTTCGCAAGTCAGACCATTTATTTTAAAACAGTTGTAACATATCATATGTTAATCATTATCAAACCAAATAAGATTAGCTTTAGGACCAAATGATTATGTACCAAACTCGGTGGCTAGCTATATTAAAAAAAATCAACATGCTTTGTTAGGAATTTGGATATTTTTTAAAATAAAATCAAGGGTGTAAAATGAATTGGTTCAAAATTTCAGTTCAATTTGTCTTCGTATTTGACTCACCAAAAATGAATTGGTTCGCAAATTAAACCATTTAATTAAAAGAGTTATAATATATCATATGTTAATCATCATCAAACCAAATAAAATATCTAAAATATAAAAATATTAATTCGAACACAAAGTTTTTGAATATCAAAATACTAAATGGAAAACAAATTTATTGAATATTAAATAAAATATCGAAAATATAAATATTTTAAATTCAAATGCTCATCCATAATACTAAATAAAATTTTTTTCCCTTATATTGTAATAAAATTCTATTATTTATGTGTAATTAGAAAAAAATAATAATATAATATGTAAATAATCTATTAATTTTACAACTATAGATAATATGTAAAAAATAATAAAAATATGTTTGTATGTGATTTTGTTCACAGGAAAACGAGTTGAATTATGTCCATTTCAACTTATTCAAATATAATTCGAGCGAATATGAGTGTGAAGTGTTATGATTTATTATTTTAAATCATAACACTTGTTATGATTTAATATTTTATACTAACTAAAATTAAAGGTAGATATTTCGACTTTGGGTTCGAAGTCTTCTTATTTTGATTCAGTTCAAATTATGATTCATATTTTAATTCAGTTTAAATTATTTCCAATACATCCCACGCTTCAGAAGGAATTTAAAATAAATTATATACATGCATCTTTAAATCATCCATAATTTAGAGATGCAATATGCATTAAATACTTAATATAATGTTCACTCATTGTACGTCTCTACTTTGAATTAATATTTAAAATTTTGTATAATAAATTTTATGTTTTCCTTATCTCTCCGAGCTTCGTTATGGCTTATCTCCCTCTATTATTTTCTTTTTTCTATCTTCATTGGCATTTGCCTTTTCCTTCTTATTCCTCCTTTTGTCATACCCACTTTCTCCTTCCTTCGCACATAAAATTTTCATTTACTTACGGGGTTTTTAGCTCTCTTTTTTTTACTAAAAAAATTGGTGTGGATATTTGGGGGGTTATTAATTATTATTTTTGCATAAAAGGAAAAAATATATATTTAATTGTGTTGTTTTATAAAAAGAAAAATTGTATTAATGTTTCGTCCTATTTAGAGTCCGAAAAAGAAAACAAATGAGTTACGTTTGTTCTTCTCAATATCTTATATTTATTTAAAGGAAATTTGTTTGTTGGGTTTTCTGGTTTTTTGTTTTAACATTACATTTGCATGACAACTTTTTAATCTCTCTTACAAAGTAGACATTATCTCTCTCTATATATACTTTGTAAAAGCCACTTTTTCATAATTTCATTATGTGAAATTATATATATTTTATATCTCCAGTGATATATTATATATTTAATAATTCTTATTTATCATTTCTAAAACAATTAAAATATATTGGAATAGTTGTATGATTGAAATTTAAATCTTTACTTCTAGAAGGATCACATATGGTTCGAGTTTTCGAACGATCATATATGAATGAATTTATTTATTTGTATAAAGGTATTTTTTTTAACAAAATTTAAGATATAAATTCTTTAAAGTGTCAAAAGCGGGGTTAACTCGCCTTTTTCGAGGGTTCTGTTGAAAGAGAAAAAATAAAGGGATAATCCATCGAATTCGGTGGATTTTACCCAATTGGTAGTTCTCATACTATTATGGTATATTCCACATTTTGTTTTTTGTCGAAAATTTTTTATATAAAGATGAGTTTTAGAAATATTTCAAACCATCCCAAAATCACAAAATAAAAAGAAAATGAAAAAAGATAAATAAATAAAAAATATTTTCTAGTTTTTAGAGAGTTTTTCTCTTTATTGAAAAAGAAAAAGATCGATACTTTCTTCTTATAGATTAAGACAAATATTGTAATTTCCTGACAGTCAGTAAAAATCAACTAGTATCTGTGGTAGACATTTTGTTGAAAACCACGTTAAACCCTATTATCTCATTTTTTTCTTGTTTCTACTCTATTTTGTTGCATAATAGTTATTTATTCAAATCCGATCTTAACATAAAATTTGATTAACATGAGTTATACATATTATCAATTTTAAAATGTGAAATATTTTAGATTGACCAATAAAAATCATCATCCCGAATGATAAACTAATATCCAACGTCAAAATATTATAGTTACTAATACAATATATAAAACATAAAACCAATTCATTCATCACTGAATAGCTTTGAGTTTTAATCCATTAACCTTCGAACACTTCAAACCAAATAGCTTGTTGAGAAGCATCAGAAATTATGTGCCCCGAAATTACAAGACTGATCATCGTTTAATAAAATTTTTATTTTCTCTTTTAAATATATATATATATATATTACAAAATAAAGTGGTATTAAATCGTAACTACCGTTCAAAATATATAGATTAACAAGTTGAAACTTTATTATTTACTTTTCTTTTAATGACATTTAACTCGTTCGTACAGGACTATTTCACTATATATTTTTTTTTCATTTAATGAGTTCAACTGCATTTTATATAATTCTTTTTCTCATTTAATGAGTTTAACTGCATTTTATGCAGTTACTACAATTGTTGTTGGACCAAAACGTTCCCATAACTTTCATTGCCCCACATCGATATATTGAATATATTCATTTCTTTTTTATAGATATTTTAATATCATCCAAAATATAATATTTACTATTTTACGCATACAATGTTTTTCAAAGTCAATGAATAAACTTTTATTCTACAAAATTAATCTCAAATGTACTTGTAATTTAAATACAATACATTTAAAATATAATTTATGACGAATCGTCATTATTTATCTAAAAATAGTTATGAAAACAAGTTATTTGAAATTAACCAAAATTATTTTTCATGATCCAAAATAATTCAGATATGAGTGCTGGAAAAACAATTCGTTAATAACATAAATTACCATGTAATAATGTTATTGGATAATAACTATATAAAATAATAAATTAAAATGATTAGTAACTAATATTAATATTGGTTTCCTCATTGTAAATGTGGGTTTCACCTAATGGCTTTACAATTTGTTAGTTGTGTACAATTTTTTTTCCTTTTAAATTAGCGATCATTCAATTAGTCCACCCAATAAATTTGATGTTTTTAGAAGATTAGATAAGTAGATATATGAGACATATTAATGGTACCATGAATGAATTTATGTTAAAGTTTGATCATTAAGCACCTAACAAATTCGATATCACATTTAAAGTGCGTGAACTTTATAAATAACAACAAAAGATAATACTTGAGAGAGTCATTCATAACATAAGAAGAGAAATAAGCTCTCAAAAAAAAAACCCTAATCTATGGCTTTGATCATAATTCTTCTTCAAATCTCCATAGCTTTCCTTTGCTTCTTCATCTTTCATGTCGTCCTCATTAAGAAACCTCATGAATGTTTCCCTAGGAATTGGCCCTTCTTAGGGATGCTTCCGGGTGTACTCGTAGTTTTCAATCACGTTTTTGATTTTTCAGTCGATCTTCTTCAGAATTCTAACATGACGTTTCTTTTCAAAGGGCCATGGTTTGCAGGGATTGATATGTTAGTCACCGTTGATCCTGCAAATATTCATTATATAATGAGTTCAAATTTCGGAAATTACCCTAAAGGAAACGAATTCAAGGAAGTCTTCGAAGTTCTTGGCGATGGAATACTAAACGCCGACTCGGAGCTATGGGAGAATCTGAGGAAATCAACTCAAGCAATTTTCAAGCATGAAGGGTTCAAAAAATTCTCATTTATTACAAATCAAAAGAAACTCAAAGAGGGTCTTATACCATTTCTTGATCACGTTGCAAAGGAAAAAATGGTCGTGGATATTCAAGATGTGCTCGAGAGATATGCATTTGATACTACGTGCATGACCATAACCGGGTATGATCCTGGTAGTCTCTCCATTGAAATGCCTGAGATTGAGTTTTACAGAGCTCTTACTGATGCTGTTGAGGCAATTGTGTTTAGACATGTTAAGCCAAAAATCTTATGGAAACTCCAAAACCGATTTGGATTTGGGATAGAGAAGAGGATGAGAAAAGCTCATGCCACTTTCGATCGTATTTGTGAAAATTACATATCCAGAAAGAAAGAAGAGAGAAGATTAGGGTTTCATGCTGAAGACGAAGCAACGGATTTGTTGACGTTTTATATGAATTTGGATATGACCAAATACAAACTCTTTAACCCATTTGACAATAAGTTTCAAAGAGATACCATCTTGACGTTCATGGTGGCTGGAATCGGTGTAGGTATTACTATAACTAGGTTATTCTGGCTTTTCTCCATACACCCCGAGGCTCTCGTCAAGATTCGTCAAGAGATAAAAACAAACTTACCAAGAATGGAAAGTCATCATGGAGGAGACAATGAGAGGTCATTCGATCCAAAGGATCTAAAGAAGTTAGTGTATTTACATGGCGCAATGTGTGAAACCCTAAGGCTCTACCCTCCAGTTCCATTCGAAAGAAAATCACCGACGAAGCCTGACGTGCTACCGAGCGGTCACAAAGTGAACGCAAACGCGAAGATCTTAATAATCATATACGCAATGGGGAGAATGAAAGCGATATGGGGAGAAGACGCGGCGGAGTTCAAGCCGGAAAGATGGATAACAGAGAGTGGAGGGTTGAAGCATATACCTTCATTTAAGTTCTTAACGTTTAATGCAGGACCAAGAGCTTGCTTAGGGAGGGAAATGGCGTTCACACAGGTGAAGACAATTCTGGTAGAGATGTTAGAAAAGTATGACATTAATGTAATGGAAGGGCAAAAGGTGGAATCTACTGTCTCTGCAATCCTTCGCATCAAGAATGGTCTAAGAGTCACTGTCTCTAAGAGATCATCATGATGTGATCATCATCACATCAATTCATCGGTAATGTCTTTGTCATTATGGGGGAAAGAAATCTAAGCGTATTAATTAATAAGATAATTTTGTTTTTGTTCTATCTAATTAATATATGAGTAACGTGGTTATAAGAAATAAAAGAGATTATAACATTTTATAATTCCTTGGGGTGTTTTATAAGATGTTTAGTATTTTAGGCAAAAAAAGTTATAAGTTGGTTTAAAAATAATAAAACGTTTTTAAAAGAAATACAAAGGGTATCACTAGTAGTCCAAAGAAGTCCAAAGCTTATGCCTGTTAGAAATTTTATTCTAACGTTGATTCATATAATATAAGTATTAGATAATTGTTATTGAGGTACACACGGTGATGATTAGTGTCGTATTGAGGAGACAATTATCGGGTGAAAATCCCTCCGTGCCAATCCGCATGATTTGAAATCAAAAGACAATTTTGAGAATAATTGCAAGTTTGATATTGATTTGTAATTATTATAAGTTAAAGGACATGTCCAAAAGACATGTCTTTAACTCATGTCTTTTTTATTTATTTAAATGATTCTTTGTGTTTTTGTTACGGTGAATTTTTCAATCAATACAAAATTATTACAAAAACAAAGAAACAAAAACACATAATTCTCTTATATCATCAAAGAGAAAATTGAGGAGAAATTGGTGGATTTGGCATTGGAGAAAAGAAGAAAAGATCCACCGAATACAAATCATGGAAAATTCAAGTAAGTATGATTTGTTTATTGTTTTTGGTTGATTTAATTTCCTATTAGATTCATTAATTGTTTCCGCATATAAGATTATCGAATTGGCTTACAATTGGTATCAAAGCCTACTAATAGGAATTAAATCACCGAATTAAAGTTTATTGATTAAATCTAAAATGGAATAAAATATAGAATTAAATTTTCGCTGAAAATTTTCGATGAATATTTTTTGGGTGAATATTTTTCTATGCCATAAATTTAAGCTGATTTATGGGATAAAAGAAAAATAAAAAAAAATGGTTTCACTGTTACCTTCTACGAAAGAAGAAATCCTCACCGCCTAAAAACCACCGATTCTCTCTCCGAACTCTTCTGAGTCCGGCGAAATCGTATCTGTCTGCCAATGGCCTTGCCGTCGGATAGTTACAGTACGTCGGCGGTTGCTCCGTCGAATTTCCGAGTTTCGGAATTTCGAAATTTTGGAATTTCGGTTGCTCCGCCGAATTTCGGAACGTACGTCGGCGGTTGCTCCGTCGAATTTCCGAGTTTCGGAATTTCGAAATTTTGGAATTTCGGTTGCTCCGCCGAATTTCGGAACGTCGGTGTCGGTAATGGTTTCGGCCTCGGTCACGTGGTCGGATTCCTAAGGTTTCGTCGGTGAATCGGCTTCGGATTCCGGTGGGTTTTCGAAGGAATTTCGGCAAAACATTGAAGAGGGAGATACATACAGTGCTGTATTGATCGGTATAAAAAAAAATAAAATAAAATAATAATAATAATAATAATAATAATTAAAAAAAAAAGAAAATAAAAGGTGCTATGGGGGTTCGAACCGGCGCCAATAAGCAGGAAGGAATATACCACTAGGCTACGTACACATTCGTTATATACACGATATATTTAATATATGGATAAGATATACGGAAATAAGACAATAAATGAAATAACGGTTAGGCAAGATTCGAACCCGGGTTAAATGCAATGTTGGTATGGCATAGCCACTGGGCCATGTTCATATTTCATTAAATGAACGATAAGGTCCTAAATATATTCACATACGGAATTCTAAGTATGTCGCTCTTTAAGGTCATGTAATTTAATTCATTAATTTTAAGTGAGTGCGTTAG
>CM071868.1:42378610-42395562 GCA_036759665.1 Gynandropsis gynandra
AGATAGGGCGGCGGCAACAGCGGCGGCGGCGGCAGGGAACAGCTGCAGCGGCGGCGGCAAGTAGGTCAGAATGAAGGCGGCGGCGAATTATCGCGGCGGCGGTCAGGAAAAATTAAACGTTCGACGGCTACGGCTCTGATACCATGCCAAATTAGAATGAAATCGTGTGTGTATTATTAGGTCGAAGCCCGGTTTAAATAGAAATTACAGAACGTGACTAACCTAATACGACTAAGCATAATTACAAATAAACCCCTATATACATAATCAACCCTAATAAAAATAAACAAATTAATGATTATATATTTTTCAATTCATCCATAGTATTTATTCCGACATGCCATTGATAATTAATAATATCAAAAAGTAAATGTTTTGTTGTAAAAGACCATGTTTATAAATATATCGTGTACAAATTTGTCTTTTTTTTATTATTATTTACGATGATAATGTATTAATAAATTAACAACTATATCGAAGATACGTGTTTTGTCAAATAACTAATAGTGTGTACTATAACCATGCCTTAAACGTGACTACATCGTATAATTCAAAAATATCATAAAAACTATTTGTATTTAAAATAATATAAATATATATATTTCTAGAGAAAAATTCAAGATGAGAGATATTTTTATGATTTTCATCCACCATTTATTTATATTGTTTTAAAAGATTAATTTATAAATCCTATAGCCGTAACTATTTTTTAAATATAACTTAATCACGTACGTGAACGTGAAAATTCTATTCATTCATCAATAGTTATCTTGTTTTAATACTTAGTCAAATGATTTGATTTATTCATAATTACAAAGACGAAAAAGTCTCATCATATATTTGGCATAACTTTATTAAACTAATTTATTTTTTAAGATTTTTTGTTAATATTATATTTTCATATTCCCACGTATCTTTTTAGATTATTTCCTTAAAAAATGATATTAGTTTTAATTTTAAAAATAATGTCATATAAACCACGGCAGTTATATTCAAAATTATATTAATAAAATATGAATTTAAAAAGTTAACCATTGGATATTTGGTTAAATAATAAAGAAAATATATGCCAATACTCATCACCATCGATAAAATGAAATCTAATCTTACAAATGTGATAATTTATTACATTCGAACATAAAATAAGTTATTTAAACGGAATTATCTGTTAGAAATTTTATTCTAACGTTGATTCATATAATATAAGTATTAGATAATTGTTATTGAGGTACACACGGTGATGATTAGTGTCGTATTGAGGAGACAATTATCGGGTGAAAATCCCTCCGTGCCAATCCGCATGATTTGAAATCAAAAGACAATTTTGAGAATAATTGCAAGTTTGATATTGATTTGTAATTATTATAAGTTAAAGGACATGTCCAAAAGACATGTCTTTAACTCATGTCTTTTTGATTTATTTAAATGATTCTTTGTGTTTTTGTTACGGTGAATTTTTCAATCAATACAAAATTATTACAAAAACAAAGAAACAAAAACACATAATTCTCTTATATCATCAAAGAGAAAATTGAGGAGAAATTGGTGGATTTGGCATTGGAGAAAAGAAGAAAAGATCCACCGAATACAAATCATGGAAAATTCAAGTAAGTATGATTTGTTTATTGTTTTTGGTTGATTTAATTTCCTATTAGATTCATTAATCGTTTCCGCATATAAGATTATCGAATTGGCTTACAATGCCTTGACCAATATGAGACAATTTATTATAACACTTTTTTATGTCCAGATTCGATCATGAAACGTGGATATTGTAATCGGGTGATCTAACATCGGTATATTCAAATCGCGATGAATTATGTTTTGATATCATGTCAAATATGAATTTGGATCTAACTAATCCTAAAAGCTAATTCAAAATTTTAGTATTGTCCAATACCATATATAGGAGTTCAAAGTTCATATCATAACCGATGTGCAACAACTTATCATAACAATAACAACAACGAAATATCGTAGGCATAAGGTACATCATATGCAATGCACATGTTTTGCATATGTATTAATGAAGTCTTACATTTGAAATGCAGACAATAAATGAACGTTATATAAATGTCTATACATAGAAAAATTTTATATGGACAATAAAAAACTACTAGAAATTTGAAGATTGCAAATGGATTTTGCGGACTGACCGATCCGTCCCTAAATTTGCAGACGGAACAGGGAGGGAAAAAATCGGTCCGTAATCCGTCCCTAAATTTGCAGACGGACAAGAAGTCCCTAAGCGGTCCGCAATTTGTAGACTGGTTGGAAACGGACATCGAGGGCATCCCAGATTATTAGGGACGAGGACCGAGTGTCGTTCGCAATTTACGGACTCCCCTAGGTCGTAGTCCCTAACCCGAGACATTCACATATCCTCTTGGAGATGGCTTCAGGATGACTTATCGGCATTCATAGCTTCCTTGCATTTCTTTGTATGTCCTTGGCTCGATTTCCTTATCTATTTTACTAAAGAACACTTTGCAAGGTGAAGACTCAAAACTTCTATATGTTTATGAATATGATATACAATGAGAATTTTATGACTCGACATTACCAATCTCATCATTTATGTACATTAATCATTTTGTCCTTGATGTCTAGATTGAAATGAGTCATGGAACATATCATACTCATCTAGTTCAATCTGTGATCTCGTGATATCAGTCCTATTACATAGGAGGGAAAATCCTTATCTCGATCAACCAACATAAGCAAATTGCATACCCAATCGCTATCTTGTTTGTCCACCCATTTACGAGTGACGTTTGATAGTGTCAATACATATAATTGATTATATTAAGATCTCTCGCGATCTCAAGTCATAGGATTACATATACCATAATCATTATGACAGTTGCTATAATACTCATATAACAATCCATGTAGCAATCTCATGGCGGATCGATCCAGTACATTGTTCTCTAATATGTACCTATGTGTTAAATTGATATCTCATATCAATTTACACATATTAGTCTTAATGCAACATTGATATCCTTATTCTCATGAATGATTCTAAACTATTGTTGTTAGATCTCATTATTTACGATGCAAGTGAAACCTTAAGTGTTAGCTAAGTAATTCCCAGGTAAGAGGGAGCCAACTCATAAGAGCGCATAATTATATAAGCTCTTGCCCTTAGTCAGAATTAACTTAAGTAACATTTATTTGATCACGAGCATTCATATATCCCAATTCAGCGAGAATCAATAGATATTGCATTGTATTCCGATTAACCGAGAATCGATAGATACCGTCTTAGAGATTTAATAGCCGCTAGTCTACGGCGATCTCGCTATCACAGATCGCACCTTGCGGGGTGCGGGGTAGTGCCCCGTCAGCGAAAACACAAATCATGCATATGACAGATCATGCACAAATTCACAAAGCATTCATATCATAGATCTTGAATATCACAGATTCACAAATAATGCACAGCCTTCTCCATCTCGAGCCTTCTCCGTGCATCCCGAGCCTTCTACGTCCATCCCGAGCCTTCTCACTGTTTGTCCGTCTCGAGGCTCGAGTCACGAACGGAGAATGCTCGGAACGCACAGACGGTGTCGAGTCACAGATAGAGAAACACGGGACTTATGGTCCGTATATTTGCAGACGATATAGCGATCGGTCCGCAAATTTACGGACGGGCAAGAGATCAGTCCGCAAATTTGCAAATGGTCGAGCGACCGGTCCATAATTTTGCGGACAGCCACGATCGTCCACAATCCGTCTGCAATTGTGGACTGTTGTTTTCTTTCTGTTCGTAATTACGGACGATCGTTTTCTTTCTGTCCGCAATTGCGGACGTTCCATTTTCTTTTCGTTCGTAACTATGGACGATTTACGTACAGGTTTTCTCTACCGTCTGGAAAAAAGCTATAAATTCCATCTCACCCCATCCTCATTGTTCATTTCATTTGATCTTTCACTTTCCCTCAACTCTTTCTGAGTTCCAGCGATCGTCCCGAGTTCCGCCGCTCATCCCAAATTTTGGCAGTCGTCTCGAGTTCCGATAACAACGAGACCGAAAACAAATGTTACTAACATATGATTTTTAATTAATTATCGTAATATATAAACATTGAAAATTTAATTTAATTAAATTTCAATTTTCGTTATTTTTATTTTTTAAAATTACGGACGGGAGGCCCGTCTTGCGGACGCCCCGCCCTTCCTCAAATTTGCGGAGGGGCACCCGTCCGTATGTTTTTTAAAAAAAATCCCCGATTTTTCCCGTCGATTTGCGAACGGCGTGGTGGTCTACAATTACGGACGGTTTGCGGACTGAAATTTCCATCCTTATTTACGAATAAATTAGGGACATATATCATTTCGCGATGCTCGTTTGCGAACTACTGTTGGCCGTCTATAATCTGTTTCTAAACACGTTTAGGGACGGATTAGAGACGGATTCTTCAATCTCTAAATCATAATTTTCTAGTAGTGAATGAACTTTGGAATAGACTAGTTGTCATATATATTATATACGTGTGTGTGTGTCAAAAGATTGATTGGAACTTTTTTTTCTTTTGTTTATTTTCGACTGTTTGTATTTTCATCGTTTGAGATGAAGTAATGTGTTTGATGAAGCGGTGTTTCTGTTCAAACGCTCTGAACGCTCTTTTTCGAAACCTTACATCCGAAGACAATGTTGCATCTCTTAACTTACACCCCAAACTATCTATATGAATGATGATCTGATCATTAGAAAATATACATAAAAAAACCTTTCGTTTACCTCTTAAAATTCTGAAAATTTTACAAAATAAATTCGACAAAAAATCAATCTTTTGTGATCTTTCAATTCAACATTTGTTTAATATTCGTTTATAAATTATAGATCCGACAGACAAGTTGCAAAGAAGCACAAAGATTAGACGAACAATGTACATGAGATTATATATATATAAACAAGAACCACAAATCCATATACAACTCCAAATTGTTTTCATCATAAAAACCAGACCAAATATATACAAACTCCAACATTAAAAAAGACAACACCGAGGGATATGTGAACCATAAATTATACTACAAAGCA
Organism: Gynandropsis gynandra; assembly: GCA_036759665.1. NCBI lineage: Eukaryota > Viridiplantae > Streptophyta > Magnoliopsida > Brassicales > Cleomaceae > Gynandropsis > Gynandropsis gynandra. The sequence goes on from CM071868.1 coordinate 42,383,661, forward strand.
TCTCACCCTTTCACTCCATGCATCAAATCTTCTCAACCTTGTCGGCCTTAACCTTTGGGTTTGCCTGAGCTATGGCGTCTTGTCCTGCACTCTTGTAATCAAACACACAATTGTGTTTGTCTGAATATCGATGCTGTGGACAGAACATATGCCCGCATCTGCATTTGAACCCAGTTAACCCTACCCGCTTCTTACAGAAGCTGCATCTGTTTGTCTTCAATGGCGGCGTCTCAGAATTCTCACCTATGAAAACTTTACTGGATCGTTTACTTTGTAACTCATTGCTTTCACGGCTCTTAATAGTATCATCAATACCCTTTTCAGCTATGGATTTGGACTGTGAGAGAAGAAAATCTTTGTAACATTTAGAGCAGAGATTGTTTGTGTTTGGATTCCCGAAGAAACCACAGTTGTTAATGCAAAGAATTGGAGCTGTTTGGGGTTCATGTTTGGTCTCTTCCAGTTTCCTCTTCTGAGATTCTGACTCCATTAGATCAACTAAAACTCAACACCCAAATCTCTGAAAACCCTAATAAATACCCTAAGAACACGAAAAACGAAAACCCAGAACACTGTATTCGAATTTCAGCGTTAATCAAGCATCGATCTTTCTTAATATCGGATTAAACCCACGAAACCCAACTCGAAATCCGATTCAAACAACAGATTAGGAACTTAAAAACACAGATTCGATTCCTAAAACCCTTTTATACCTTAACTTTAAACCGATTCAACAGACAGATCATAGAAATCTCGAGATACCTGAGGCATCGAGAGATCAAGAGATGCAAAGATCTGAACCAAGCCGCTGAGATTTGGGCGTGAAATGAACCAGACAGAGTTATCACGAAGAAAGAACCGTGGCAACACCAAGTAAAATGAAAAAGACAAAATGAAAAAAATAAAATGACGACAAGAAAAAAAAAGGTTGAGTTTCTTTTCGTGTGTGGTTTTGTCCACGTTCGCTGCACACGTGCGCACCGTGTGTCCGTCTGCATTTATTTGCTGACGTGGAATTTATTTATATATTTCGACTTTTTTTAAAATGAATTAATTATCGGACCAAAGCCCATTTAAAGCCTATTTTGCAAGAATCGGCCCATTTAAGGACCAACCGAATAAAAATATGATTAATAATATTTCAATATAGATAGCTAAGAAGAAGGTTCAAGCATTTGTATAACTTTATTCACGTTATATATTATCTGAATATGAATTTTTTATTATTAAGAGTACCATATGTAACTTAAATCTTAATGCTGCTTTAAGTTATATTTAATTTTTCGATTTTTAATTTATAATAATTATATGATACCAAGGTTCAAGAAAGCGCTAGGCGCTAGGCGGGCGGACACCCAGCGCCTAGCGCCTAGAGCGTCTAGGCGGGGCCTAGGCGGTGGCTAGACGGGCTAGACGGAAATGTATATATATATATTATATATATATGTTATTTATACTATATATAAATGTTTATATACAAATATATATATATATATATTTGTTAACATTTACTGCGTCCACCACACTGCCACGTGTTTCATTTCATTCTTCTTTTAGTTATACACAATACAAAAAGGACTCTCTTGCTCCCAAAGAAAAAGAGAATTATAAATTTATTTGAAATTCCAAAACCATCGAAAATTAAAATTCAGATCTACTGCGCACTCGGTGTTTGATTCCTCCGATCTGAGATCCATATTTCCCGGCGAAAGATGGCGCTCGAGTGGGTCGTTTTGGGCTACGCAGCTGCGGCGGAGGCGATCATGGTGGTTCTGTTGAAGAAGATTGGTCGCCGAAAGGGATTGGTCGCCGTTACTCGCAATCTCTTGAAGTCATTCCTTTCTGTTGTCCCGTTCTGTGTCTTCCTCCTCATGGACATCTACTGGAAGTATGAGATGCGTCCTTCGTGCGACGGTGAGTCATGCACTCCCACGGAGCATCTCCGTCACCAGAAATCCATCATGAAATCTCAGAGAAACGCACTCTTGATCGCCGCCGCGTTGTTGTTCTACTGGATTCTGTATTCCATTACTCATATGGTTGTCAAGATCGAGCAGCTTAACCAGCGGGTCGAGAGGCTCAAGAACAAGGATTAGATCGCGATTCTCAGGTTTCCACCGCCTACAATGGCCGACTTGCGAGAAATCAGGGCGGTTGGCCACCGCCCAGCGCCTAGGCGCCGCCTAGGCGGCCGCCTAGGCCGATTTCTCGAACACTGTATGATACTAATGCATTTTAAAGGCTTAGTTAGGAGCTTAAAGAAATACAATTGACAATAATATAATATTGTGAGATTAAAAAGTTATGAAAATAAAACATGCAAAAAAATGTGAGAAAGAAGACCCATATGATGATGGCAGTAAAATCCAAACAAAAGGATCCAAATAAGGTGAATGGCAAAAATAATTGCACATGAATAATAAAAAAAAATGAAGTCATTTTATTCATACGTATATATAATTTTAAAAAAAATGTAATTTAAATATGATATAAATTTTTGGGAAATAATTTTAAAAAAGTTCGAATGAATGAGAAAAAAAAAAGAGAAGCGGATAACTTGTAATGGCAAACATACGTAATTATAACAAATGACTTTTATGGTATGCTCTTTGTTATTTCGTTTTCTTCCCCTGATTTTATGTCATTAAAAGATGGGACCCACCCAAATGCATATGTTTAATTAATTTTCGATTGGTGAAGTTACGTCCAATCATTTGTTGATCCCTTCCATTGTTAGGGTTTCTAAATAATATTCACTTTATTGCAAAATATTAATGAAGATGCTTATTAACTTTTAACTCAAAATTAATTGTTAATAAATGTATTGATTTATACTTTCTATAAATATATATAATTTATATAAAATTTTGAACACATTTTTTAGCTCATGACTTTTAAACCAAGTTAACCAACAAGACTCTAAAAGATTATAGATTTCTAATTCTAAATTGGTTATTTTTATATATTATATTAAATTCTCTTATTATTATTTCCTTTTTTTTTTACATTTGTCACTAGGTTTTCCTCAACACGTTAGCGCCACCGATACCGATGTTTAAATTATCTTCAATCTTTTTTTACCCTAGACCTATTTTTACGGAGAAACAATACTCTCTACAGTAAAAATATAAAATATATACAATTTTATACTTCAAGTGCTCGTTGGCGTTTGCGAGCAAAAGCAAAAGTGATAATTAGGTTCATTGTTACACACATTCCTTCATAATATATTTATGACTAATAAAACATTGAATCTAATCATATACATTTTATACGATTGGTTTGACAAAATTTTACTTAATTATATTACAGTTATCATTATAACTGTAATATAAAAAATAATAATCTTTTCATAAAATCAAATTAGTAATAAAACAATCGTTTACACTTCACATTAACCGGTTAGGGTCGATTATATATAATATAATATAATATAATAGAACCATATATTTGACAAGTGTTTTGTTAAAATGTATATATAGTCATTAATACTATTTTCGGTCATTTGAATTAATTTTAAAGATTTTATGTATTTGCAAACCGAAAGAAATGAGAAGGACCATTAAAGAAATCAATTGAGCTCTTCATCCTTAATTCAAACCAATGGAACAGTACAGGCATATATAACCTTACAAACCGTGTAACAAGAAAATACAATAATGCCCTCTAACAACTCCAACAAACTTTAACCAATTACAGCAATATTCCTAGCTAATTGACAGACCTATAAATCTGTTATACACTGCAACGTTAGCTGAGAAATCTTCCCCTGTTACACGAGTATTTGAACTTTGTTGGACAACCTCATGACTTGAACTTTGCTGGACAACTTCAGGACCTTCTGAATCATCCCAACCATTCTTCATTTTTAATCCTTCTTGCTGAATGTGAGTGTCCTCTATACCCCCCCTCAAACTGGTGATCGGAGGAGAGGAGATCCCCAGTTTGTCACGGAGTCTGTTAAAGACTGCAGAAGGTAAAGACTTAGTGAAAAAATCAGCAACTTGCAGTTCAGAGGGAATTTGCTTGATCAAAATGGACCCCAATGCAACCTTTTCTCTAATAAAATGATAGTCAATCTCAATGTGTTTGGAACGACTATGAAAAACTGGATTTGCCGTAAGATGAGTTGCTGATAAACTATCACAATATAGCTGGAAAGGTGCAGTTTGTTGAATTCCAATATCCCTTAAGATAAAAGAAATCCAGGTGAACTCTGCTGCTGTAGATGCCAAAGATCTGTACTCTGCCTCAGTTGATGAACGGGATACCGTTGGCTGCCTCTTGGCAGACCATGAGATCAGATTGTCACCAAGAAAAACACAGAATCCTCCTGTGGAACGTCTAGTTTCTGGACAGCCAGCCCAGTCACTATCACTAAAAGCACCAATATTGAGAGAACTTTGCTTTTTCATATGCAAGCCAAGTGTTGATGTACCTTTAACATATCTCAAAACATGTTTCAGTAGATTGAAGTCTGCCACAGTTGGTTGATGCATTCTTCTGCAAACCAGATTGACAGCATATGTAATATCTGGGCGTGTTAAAGTCAAGTACTGAAGAACTCCTGCAAGACGTCTGAAACCTGTAGGATCAGAATAATTTTCAGTAGGAGAATATGTATGGTTGACCTTTTGTGGAAGAGGAGTAGGTAGACTTTTGCAGTCTGACATTCCACCTCTGGCCAACAGATCAGTAGCATATGTAGCTTGGCTCAAAAACAGACCAGTTGAGGTGAATATGGCCTGAATGCCAAGAAAGTAATGTAATAATCCCAAATCCTTCATTGAGAACGCCTGACTTAAGGCAACAATTAATTGTTGAAGGAGAATCAGATTACTTCCAGTCAAGATCATGTCATCCACATATAACAGCAACAGTAAGGTATCCTCTCCATGTTGATAGAAAAACAAAGAGGGATCAGATTTACTACAACAGAATCTAAATTCCAAGAGAAAGCCACTAAATTTGTCAAACCGTACTCTTGGGGCCTGTTTAAGGCCATATAATGCTTTCTGATGTAAACAAACATGATCTGGATAATCTTGATTCTAAAACCCCGGAGGTTACTCCATAAAAACTTGCTCCTGTAAATCACCATGAAGGAATGCATTGCTGACATCAAGTTGATTAATTGGCCAACCTTTGACTAATGCAATGGTTAAAACAATTCTTATGGTTGTTGTTTTTACCACAGGACCGAATGTTTCAATATAATCAATGCCTTCTTCCTGATGATATCCCTTAGCTACCAAACGAGCTTTACATTTATCAAAAGAACCATCTGCTTTAAGCTTGGTGCGAAACACCCACTTACAGCCTAGAACATTCATATCACCTCTGTAAGGTACCAAGAGCCAAGTTTTATTTCTTTGCAAAGCTGATATTTCATCCTCCATGGCTGCCTTCCAACCACTGTGTTTGAGAGCTGAGACTATTGACTTTGGTTCTGTAGGGATGTTTGGAGAGGTAAATAAGACATATTTTGGATTAGGTTTAGAAATACCAGATTTGAACCTGGTGATCATTGGATGAGAATTGACAAAGGTATTAGGAAAAGAAACAGGTTCAGAGTCTGTTTGAGGTTCAAGTGGAGAGTCTGTTTGGGTTTCTATTTGAGGTTCTAGTTGAGGATCTGTTTGAGGTTCTAGTTGAGGGTTTGTGTGGATTATATCATAACAAATATGTGGTGGTAAATGAAAGGAAGCTGGGATTTGAATTGTGGTACCTGAGGATGATGGTTTTGAAATCAATAGTCCCTTCTCCCAAGCACTTAGTAGAGGAGTATCAGTAGTCTTCCTAAAGGCTGAATAAGTATCCTGAAAGGGAAAGTTATGTTCATAAAAAACAACATGCCTTGATATGTAAACTCTACCTGTGGGTGGATATAAACAACGGTAGCCTTTGTATTTTTCATTGTAACCAAGAAAAACACATTGCAGAGACCTTGGATCAAATTTATTCTCTGCATATGGTCTGAGATATGGATAACATTTACAGCCAAAGACACGCAGGGATGAGTATTCTGGTGTCCTCTTAAACAAAACTGAGTAAGGACTAGCATCATCCAAAGGAATAGATGGCAAGAGGTTAGCCAGAAATGATGCAGTGAAAAAGGATTCAACCCAATACTTCAGTGGAACCTTATCCTGAAAGAGCATTGCTAATCCTAACTCAATAATGTGGCGGTGCTTCCTCTCAGCAAGTCCATTTTGCTGAGGGGTATAAGGACAAGATATCAACTGCTTAATCCCTGAATGAGCTAAATGAGACAGAAAAGCTTTGCCAATGAATTCTCCTCATCCATCACATTGAAACATTTTAATTCTTTTGTCAAATAAATTTTCCACCATCTTCTGAAATAATACAAAGATAGAGAGAAATTCGGACTTGTGTTTTAATGGATAAAACCAAGTAAAACGTGAGTAATTGTCTACAAATATTGCATGATACTTGAATCCTTGTACTGAAACTACAGGAGTTGGACCCCATAGATCACTATGTATCCTTTCTAAAGGTTCATTAGCTTGATAAGTAGAATCAGAAAATGGGAGTTTAGCACTTTTACTCAACTGACAAGAATCACAAACAGCAGAAGAGTTTTTATTTATGGTGATACTATTACTGGAACTGAGAGTTTGCAGTATTTTGGAGTTTGGATGGCCAAGTCTTCTATGCCAAATATCCTCACTAACTGATATGTGTCTAACTGAGAATAATGCTTTGAAGTCTGTGGTCTCCAAGACATAGATACCCTCACGCTTGCTTCCCTTTGCCAAGATTGATTTGGTTGCTAGATCTTTTATATACACAGATTGTGAATCAAACATAAAATAACAAGGGTATTCTGCTGTTAATTTTGAAACAGACAGCAACGACTTTGTCATTGCAGGTGCAACTAAAACTTCAGTAATTAGAATTTTACCTTCCTGAGTTGTGATTGATGTTGTACCAACATGTGTAATTGGTAAGAACGACCCATCTCCTATCATGATTGAGTCTGATCCTGTGTAAGGTGTGGCAGATTGGAGTGCATTTGTAGTGTTTGTAACATGTGCAGAAGCACCTGAATCCAGATACCAATCAGTCCCTGCAGCTGATGAAATTTGTAAAGCCTGCAAAGCTTTAGGAATATAAGCACTCTGAAACGCATTTTCAAATCTATGCCGACATTTTAAGGCATTATGTCTTGTTTTCCCACAGATTTGACAAACAAGTCTAGCATTTTGCTGATTCAAATACTCGGGTGCATAAACCTGCTGCATGAAACCTCTTCCTCTTGTAGAATATCCAGTCCTTCCCCTCTGGTTCTGAAATCTACCACCTCCTCTACTGTTATAACCATTTCCTTTTCCAGATCTTGCATATGTATCTGAGTAATATTAAGTGTTTTTATTCTGTACACTGAAGGCAAGATGAGGTGAAACAGTAGGAATATTATAGTTATGAGTTTTCATTGTTAGGCTCTTCAGTTGTGATACAACATCATCATAAGTAGGGATGGTTGGCTTATGCATTGAGGTATGAATAACTGTTGCAAATGATTCATACTCTTTGCCTAGCCCTTGTAATAAACGAAAAATTTTCATAGATTCTGACACCGGTTTCCCAATTGAAGCTAAATGATCACAGATTAGCTTAAATTCCTTTAAATATTCAGCCATGGTTTTCCCTTTTTTGTTAACATTTGAAGTGATGCTAGCAAATCAAACTCTCTTGATATAGAGTGTTGGTTGAAATTTTCAGAAGAGCTTCACATACCTCTTTTGCTGTATCAAGTCTAATTACATATCCAAACACGTCCTCAGAAAGAGTTCCACATACCCAAGATTTAATGAGCTGATCACTCTGCAGCCATGACTCATATTCTGGATTTGCAGCCTCCACTTGTGCACCGTCTATCTCTCTTCTGATAGTTTCTGATGGTGTTTGCTCATTCCCAGTAATGAAGCCGAGCAACTTCTGACTTTTCAGTAGTGATTCTACTTGTGTTTTTCATATGAGATAATTTGTTTCAGTGAGTTTTAGAGTGACAAAATTAGAGATGTTTACATGAATCAGAAAGGGATATTTTGGAGGAGTAACAATAGCCATTGTAGAGAGGATAAGCTCTAAACAACAAGCTCTGATACCATAAAGATTTTCTGTATTTGCAAACTGAGAGAAATGAGAAGGATGAATGCCATTAAAGAAATCAATTGAGCTCTTCTTCCTTAATTCAAACCAATGAAACAGTACTGGCATATATAGCCTTACAAACCGTGTAATAAGAAAATACAATAATGTCCTCTAACAACTCCAACAAACTTTAATCAATTACAGTAATATTCCTAGCTAATTGACAGACCTATAAATTTGTTATACACTATAACGTTCGCTGAGAAATCTCCCCCTATTACACGAGTACTTGAACTTTGCTGGACAACCTCATGACTTGAACTTTGCTGGACAACTCCAAGACCTTCTGAATCATCCCAAACATATTTCATTTTTAATCCTTCTTGCTGAATGTGAATGTTCGTCTAAACATATTATATCGAAATAATTCAATTACTAATTTTACTCTAAAAATCGAAATATCATACATGAAAAAACATGTGATTTCCGATAATTCACTCGATGATTTTTTTTTAAGTTTTAAAACATCACATCATTAAAAATATTTATCGGCAAACAAAAAGAAAACACAAATAGTGAAAATTAGATACGAAGAGATATTTAGATATATAGATTAGGCATATTGGAAGAAGGTATGTGGCGCAACCAGACAGAGAGGACATTACAAGACAGCCTCCTTTGGTCGAATTTTTTAATTATTATTATTTACGTTTTTAATAAAAAATTGTAAGTAAAAAAAAAGAGATGCAGAAATCCAGCGTGGTGTAATCATTCCTCTTGAAGCCCCGCTTTATTTTTTCTTCTTTCTTGTCTTCTCTTTTTTTTTTATTATTCCTTCCGAATTTTAGTGTAATTCAAATATATATATATAAAGGAGTTTGAAATATATTGAACGAACAAGATTTTAATAAACTATACTTAATATATGATTAATGAGTTAAAATATACTCTAAAAGACTCTTTTACAAGTTTGGTTTATACTTTCAGAAGTTGGTTTATGTAAGATTCTTGAACTATATGGTATTGATCATGTCAAATTAGTCATTTTTCTAGAAATTGAGTTAGATTTTTTTAGGGATTGATTAGTATTTAAAAATTGTTATTGTCTTTTTATTTATTTTGATTTGAAAAGTGTGCACGCAAAAGAAAAAATAGAAAGTACTCTATAATACGTAAATGTGTTTTCTTTATCCGAAAAAAATAAAAAAAAAATGTTTTAGAAAAAATGTGTATGTGTTTGTGTTTTAACATTTTGGATAATTTGTTATAATTCTGATGAATTTTACGTGTCGAAAGCTTTATTTATGAGTACGTGCCCGAAAACTTTATTTGAAAAATTTATTTATCTTGATTTTTATTGATTTTATTCAAACGGAGTCATGTTAATTTTGTAATTAATTTAAATATAAAAACAATAATCCATAAACTAAGCAATGTGCATAGTTGAGAGAAAGACAAAAAATACGAGCCCGGGAGAAATAAATACAAAAGGAATAAACTAAAGATAACACGTAGTTGTCTACTTATTTTTTTTATTATTATTATATTATTATTATTATATAAAATCTGAAGTGAAAAAATTACAAAAAATAAAAATAAGAGAAAAAGTAATAATGGAGAGAGAGGTTTACAATTACATGTGGGCAACAATACGAACAATGACAAAAACCGAAATGATGATCATCGCCAACCCACACTCCCCCACTTTCAGCCCCATTAATCACATTTCTATTATTACTTTCATTATTATTATTTTTATTATTTTCTCCCCAAAAACCATATTTTTATTATAATGTACTTTTTAAAAAATTTTGAGTTCTTTATATAATTATGTAAACCCCACAATCCGATGGTGAAAAAGGGTAAACCAACACCCAATTACGTATTACGTGTATCTTTGTTATTCCAATTTCCCACGTACCCATTACGTCATTCTGATGTTTGTCTCACGCCAGCAATGAGTCTTCAAAATAATTTAAAATTATTTTTTATTCATTTTAAATTTTCATTTTGTATTAAAGGAAACTGAAATATTTCATAATGATATTTTAAACATTATCAATATGTTACATTCAATATTATGTTAATTCACTTCAATTTGAAGTCCGATATAAAAAAATATCGTAATATATAAAATATATGGAAAGTTGGAAATATGTTATGGTTTTGAAAGAACGTCTTTTCTGAAGGAATCCGATTTCACCTAATTCGAATTCCAAAACTCCCGAAACTTTATTGTGAATTATATCAAGATTTGAGAAAATTCGAAAATAGAAGATCGAGATAAATACCTAGATTTATGATATACGACATACATCGGAATAGATTTTTTGATTCTACGTGCAATAACCGTAATTCTCGATACTGATGGGAAGTATCGAAATGAGAGAATCTTTGAAAGTTTCTGTAAACTTTTGTGATAAAAATGAATCCTCACTCAAAAACCAAATGAATCTCATTTATATAGGCACGTGAACCAAGGATCATAAACCGACAGATAACCGATTAATTTCGGTTCTCAATTGTATCGTTTAATTTCGTCCATCATGAAATATAAACGATACTATCAAAGGTCTCTATACATATAATCCTCTCCATTCAATATTCAATACCGAGGTTCAATCAATTAAATTTAAATCCGATCACATTTAATTTGGACTAAACCGAATGACAACATTTATTCCAAAATTATTCACATATATAGGTCCACAAATATAAAATTAAACAAAAAAATCTTACATTTTTTTTAGTAAATTGTTAATCCAACAAAATTAAGTAAAATATTACCATATACCAAACAAATACATAAACTTACGGGAAAATGGCTGATATTCCAACAAGAAAGAATTGAAATCACGATTTAGTTTCTTGGTGAGTGTCCAATTTATATAATTGTAGTAAATCTTTAATTATTTATTTAAAAAAATATTATTTTAATAACATGTGATTGTTTAAATTTTTTATTTATTCATATTTTTTTAATGAAGTTTTTACTTTTATAATATTATTTTTATATTACCATTCATTTTTATCAATACATTAATTAATTAGTTTGAATGATATTAAAAATGGTATTATTTAATTAATACATTAAATCTTTTATAAATATTATCTGATTCATTCTAAGTATCAAAATTTGGATCATCGACTAAATGTATAAATTTTTTTATTTGGTTTTAGCTTTACACATCTATAGGACATGTAACGTTCGATGTCCTATATAACTTTAATGACATGAAAAAAAGTTTATCATTCTGTTTAGATAACAAAACATTTCAAATTTTAATAAATTAATATATTTATAATTCATGTATATAAGTTTTAATTGTATATTATTTTAAATAAAATGGATGTTAATTAAACTCACATGAGATAATGATAACCAATCCAATAATCATTGGTAATTTTAGCAACTAAAAAATGAACCGACGTGCCATGATAAAGCAAAACACAACCATAACATTGGGGTATGGAATATAATTTGTGAACCATTAATTATCCATCCAATAAAAATCATATAATTATTATTTTCTTTTTACATCCTACGAAACACATCTCTATGTTATTATTTACTTTATTATCGTTAACGAGGTTCTCTTCTTAATTTCAGCAACATGATTAATTAACCGTTTAACCACGTAGTTTAACAGTTGTTTTTTTAATCTAGTGCCGTTATTATTACTAAATCATGCGTAAAAATTCGTCATCGGAAATTTTTATGGCAAATAATAATAATAATAATAATAATAATAATAATAATAATAATAATAATAATAATAATAAT
>CM071868.1:42396043-42474649 GCA_036759665.1 Gynandropsis gynandra
AATAATAATAAGTGATCACTCAAAGACAGTATAAAAGATTTTACTATAATCATGTTGTTCTAATAGGTTAATCTTTTTATGCTAATGAAGGTGTGGTTTGATAGACTAATTACACGAATAAGATATTGTTGTGCAATAAATATACTAAAAACGTGGGATTAACGTAATAAAATGGGATGATTAATAAAGTAATTAATTGAAAAAGAAATTAAAATTTGGTGGGATTGGAATTTGAGCAATGGTGGGGATTCTAAAACTTGCAAAGGTAAAACGAGAAAGGTGAGAAACTTTCTATGTCTTTTTGTAATATATTACTTTTGCTTTATTTTTTATTTTATAATTAATATAAATTTAAAGAAAGTCAAATAAAGGCCTAATTCATCAAATCATAATGATATCTCACACAGGGTTTACAGAGTAATAGATTTGCACTCAAGATTTATCGTCATCATTGCTCCCTCACACATTATATATATAAATATATTTATATATACATTTTAAAAGTCCTTTTGATTCCTAAAAGTGCCGTATAAATTGAAAAAAAAAATCTAATTGTGAAATATAATAATTATAGTGTACAAAAAGAAACCCTATGAGAAAGTGATAGATCTGTGTATTCCCTCGTCACATCTTCTGCAAAATTTTTCGTACTCGTTATCATATAAACATAAAATAATCATAATTATATATTTTTCAATTATTTATGGGAAATCCTCATTTTTTATTTGCACATGTAATCTTCTCGTTTGGTTATGATGATTACAATATTATTTTAATTCTATATAGTTTTAGTTGTTTTTACTAGCGGTGTTTAATTTAAACTTATGATGATAATGTCTAAATGTCTAACATGGTAAGGTATTTTTTTATAAATCTTATGGTTATTTTCTTTTTTTTATACGAATATGGATATATGTCCATATTTTATATAATATTAAAATTCAATTTTTTTTATTGAATGATATATTAATAATTAAACTAATTCATTTTACACATCGTGAAGATATTACATAAATGGAATATAAATATTATATACAAAATTTTCGTTGTATTATATTAATTTTTATGAATTAAAATGTGAATTATAGACTTATAAATTATAGATATATATATAATATTAAATACATTTAAATTAGTTTTATAATTAATTACATCTACAACTTTTGAAAAGATTACATAATTAATTTATTTATACATAAGTTAATCGTTTTTAATCAAAATAAAAAACATGGTCGTTGACAAACAAATAACGAAAAAAAGAAAGATTTGCTTATGGGAAAGAGATACTGTCTAAGCGCAATTATGTAAAATAAAATTTGGTAAACCATATACAAATTAATATTCACATTTTATTTGATTCCACACGTGTTTTGGATTAATTAATCAAATGTATATAGAAAATTCCCAATAATCACCAATATACATATATCAGTATTATATCAATGTTTATGAAAATCGACAAATTATGGGAGTGAATACACTACAAACAAATATTACTTTTGTCAACACTAATTATAAATTCAATGTTATGTTAACGCCAATTTTTATAAATATATATATATATATATATTTAAAATAATCGTTGTATATAAATTGATTAATAAATAATTAAAAAGAGGAGACCGTTGTTTACGCGACAGGACATTTCTCCCACTACACTCTTCTTCTTCCCCAAGTGTCCTGACGCGTTTTGTCTCGCACTTCTCTCTTTCTTTCTTTTATTTTTCTTTCAATAAATTTTCATCTAATATTTTTTTTAAAAATATAATTTTTCATCCTAAAAATATAAAAATAAGAAATTCGTTATCCCAACTTCGCAAGGACCATTCGTCATTTTACATAAAATTTATCCATTTTTCGATCGTGTGAAATTTCATAATTTTTTTGTTTTTACCAATGAAAGTTAATTACTTTAATTGGATATATATATAATATTTATTTCCACCCAAATTTTTATTCTTATTTTAAAGAGGATAGTCACTTTAACTAAATTTAAAACAAAAATATGAGTACATTATACATTAAAACTCATACATACATTAAAAAATTACTAGCGGTACAACAAAATAAAAAATTCTTGCTGTCTGAATAACTCATATCTTAACATATGTTTTTCTCCCTAATTATCCACATTACCTTCTTTGATGCAATTTTTTTTCTTCCTTATTTTAGTTTTTTTACAAATTTTATAGCTACGAACAAACTTTGTAGTCATTTTTATAATACTCTATGTATTAATAATACATGTCTTGTTTTTTTTTCTATTTTTTTTATTTTTGCACGATTATGTCGTTATTGTGTTCCTCTGAAATATGATGCCTACGAACCCAATCCACTCACCCGGTATGAAACCAAATCAACCCAACTACCCATAGAAATATTATTTAAATTATTTGTTTATTTATTTATTACTTTAGTGTGTCATAAAGAGACAAACCCCAAGATAATATTACACGTATAAATTTCGAAATAAAATGAAGATTTAATATTAGACCGTGTCTATAGGATATATTAGTTGAGCTTCTTCCTATAGACTCGGTCTAATATTTAACCTTTTATAACCTTCCTCATTTTCTTCACAGTTCTAGAGAGAGAGATAGAGAGAGAAAGAGATGGGGACTATGAATCATATATTCGATGAACAACAAGAGATGTTAAACCCTAATCACAGCAATTTAGGTTTAATCTTCTCTTTACCTCATCATAACACAAATCTCTTTTCGTCTTCATCGTCATCTTCTTCTTCTTCATCTCCGTTTTTGGGCATAAACTGTCATCAATCTCTCGTTAAATTCTTTGCTAATAATATAAATCCAACCATCTCCTCCTTTGCTCCAAATGATTCCATCAATCTTATCTCCGAAACCCTAATTTCACAATCGGCTTCAAAGCATAGACACAACAACCACATGGATTCTAATCATAATCGTCTCGTTGGTGGATCGTCTCAAAGACCAACTCCAAATCCAAATCCAAATCCCTGGTAAGTATGTTATATAATATTCGTGTTGAAGTTTGATACACGTGTATACATTTCATATCATTTATTTAATTATGTTGGATTTTTTCTTTATAAATAGTGTTTTTATGTCTTATTTTTGTTGGGAATAAGAACTTTGAAAATAATAATAATAATCTGTTTTACATATTCTATCAAACTTAACCTACGATGAAGAAACCCTTGAAGGACATTTACCTGTTGTGCATATCTGTCTTATTTATCGTACAATCTTTCCACGTTGAATACATGTTATGACGATGGATGTCCATTAATATACAATTCAAGCTATTATATTATACACACACAGAGCATAGTTTCTGCATCACTTCACAAACGCAAACGCAAACGCAAGTGTGTAATACATATATATGAGTGGTTTTAGGGCATGGGGAGATAGGAGAGACGAAGAAGAAGGAAATATGTGGGGAAGGAGAAGCAACAATGGAGGAAGAGATGATGATGAACGTGTATTGGGTGTGTCATCGATGAAGATGAAGAAATTGAAATCAAGAAGAAGAGTGAGAGAGCCAAGATTCTGTTTTAAGACATTAAGTGATATTGATGTCTTAGACGATGGCTATAGATGGAGAAAATATGGTCAGAAAGTTGTCAAGAACACCCAACATCCCAGGTTACTTTCTCTCTCTTCTCTCTCTCTCTCTCATCATTTCACTTTTCTAAATTAAAATTTTGATTTCAACCTTTTTATCTCCTTTTTTTGTTTCTTTTATGTTATAACTTACATGATCTGCGTATTTACTTTATTTCAAGATCGATTTTCACCCGTAAGTATATATATATATCAACTATAATTAGGTTTATGGTATATTCCCTAAACTTATATGAGTTTATTCAATGTCTTTACAAGATTTGTATGCGAATGAGTATCTAAACCAAATCTAACATCTTTATATACATATATATGTAAATATATTACATATTTCTGTGTATATATGTGTGTGATAGAGTGAGACGATGGACTTCAGCATGCACTGGTTGGACTGAGCTAAGCCATCTCTCTCTCTCTCTCATTATTTGTTTGGGAGTTATGATGACTGGCTATATGACTTTAACAGAATTTGCTCTCAGTAAATATTAGCTTTTACCATATATTTTTTAAAGTAAATTTACCGGATCGTATTTTAGTGACACAAACACGGATTTTTATTATGTTGTTAATTATGAGAAATCCAAGAAAAAAGTAGTAATTATTAGGCCTATACAGAATAAAATAGCATTAATAATATCATCATAAGTGAATGATGTTGAAAGTTTTAACATATATAGTATGTGTAACTTGTTAAATTATATTATCTTCATTTTTCTATTTTTAGGGCACACATTAGTTCTATTAGTTTTTATTCATAGCACTTGTTGTGTAATAAATTTAAGTCAAGTTAATTTGTACGAATCTTAAGTAAGAATGAGATATTGCAAGAGAGTTGAGGTTTCTCTTGGGATTCTCTCAAGTTGACATTGACATTTTCAATAATTACATATATGTTTTTGGTATGGTTTTTTATAATAAGTTATCAAAATTTCCAGCTGGAAAAAGAATACAAGTCATAATAGCAACCATATATATTTCATGTCTTTATGTGTTTATATTAAAGTTTTTAATTATTAATATTATTGAGTTTAGTACGTACTTGTATAGTTACATATCCCGCTTTCTCTTTAGCCTTTACCCGTGACTCTCTATATATACACTTTTATGATAACTTATTCTATATGGTTATAACATTATTATTAATTTTTTAAGATTAATTAGAATAATTTTTTAGATTATTTGACATGAAATTCTATAATTAGTTACATTTTTGACTGTATTGGTTCTGATTTATCTGATTAACTCATCGTTTTATTTTATTCGCTCGTTATTTTGGGGTTCGATTATTCACGTAAATGTTTCTTATCATCGTTGTGGTTAGACATAATGATATAGACAATGTCATAAATTACAATGTACGAGGTTTAGAGAGCTATATATGTATATATGTATATATGTATATATATGAATTAATAAGTGAAATTATATATGAAGCAGGAGTTATTATAGATGCACGCAGGACAATTGCAGAGTGAAGAAGAGAGTGGAAAGATTAGCGGACGACCCAAGAATGGTAATTACGACTTACGAAGGAAGACATATTCATTCTCCTTCTAACGATCATCATGAGCACTCTAATTCTCTTCCTCCTCTCGCTAATTTCTTCTGGTGATTTCTTTTACTTTTTTTAAATTATTAATTATATATTTTAACCCCCAAACAAATACTTATGTAATAACTGATATTATATATATATATATATGTATGAAGGACATTTTTTAGAAATTGAATGATGAGGACAAAAACAACTCTGATACGCAGAATGATGATGATGATGTTTATATGTACTTGCAAGAGAACTGTTATGGGTTTTATCATATGTATAATTGTGTGGTCTTTGTGTATTTTTAATTTTTAGATTTTTGTTTTATTTTTACTTCTTTATTAGTGGATATAATCATGAAATTGATACCAAAAATTTGTGGGGATTTTAATATTTTGATTATATTTTACTAAATGTTTTAACTATTTTTTTATTAATAAAATAATAAGAATTGATTCGATTTCAGTCTAATTTTATCAGTTTGTTTTTTTTATGTGTCTTCTTTAAGGTTTTGGCGAAACATGAAAGGGACATGCATTTTTATGAACTTTTTTTTTCCAAATTATTTTGATTTTGCCCGCTAGTATACATTCTGATATTCATATAAGCATTCGAAGGTATACTGATATCGTATATTTACTACAAAAATAAGAAGCTATACTGTTCATTAATATATTTGAAAGTGATGATATCACTACAAAAAAGAATTACAAGTATAGTTGTGGATGATAAAATTTAAAATGTTGATTTTATTATGTTTTCGACTTGATATTTTATTATTTATGGTTTTTCGATATAATATTTTGATACGATATTTTAATATTTAAATTGATTTTATAAAATATGTTTTTGTTATTTTATAAAAAAAATCATCTTAAACTCGCAAATCACCTCATTACCTAAATTCCATACGAGTTGAACTCAACTAAAATTATATGGCGAATTGACAATGATCTAAACTGACTTCAGATAAATCAACTCATTTTATATCATATTGGAGATTTATAATGGATATAATATTTGATTTTTTGTTCGGAATTTAGGGGTTAATCTCAGGGCGTTTGATTCTTGATTTGGATTTATTTTGAATCTGCCTTCTTATTCTTCTTCGATGATTTTGGTTGACTTTAGGGTAAAAAGCTACCCTACGGGTCGTCCCGAGCCCATAAAAAGCCCATTGAGAGATGGGCCTCGTCTTTTGGGTAAGTAAAATTTTGGGTCGGGTCGTCCCGAGCCCATACAAAGCCCATTGAGAGATGGGCCTCGTCTTTTGGGTAAGTAAAATTTTGGGTCGGGTCGCGACCACCTTTTTTGAGATAACAAGATGCACCTTCTTCTTAGGTGACCCTTCTGAAAAAACTCTTTTTGTTTACAGTGTAATAATGTCAATATATAAGATCTTATGGAAATTATTTTGTATATTGTGAATGAAGATTAAATATTCAAACTCTTCAAAAAAATTTAAAATAAAGGTCTAACATTACATTATATTAATTGAATGTGTAAGATTGTTAAATAAAAATTGTAATTAACGGGAATAGTTTATGTATTATGTATTTATGTTCTTTTTATTGTTCACACTATTTGTTATCATTTAATTAAATCATCAAAATTCAATTGTAACAAAATGTTATATCAATTTCTAAATATCCCACTTGATATATATTAATTATGATTTAACCATTCGTTTTTTTGGTACAATCTACAACCTTCAAAAAATGCAAATATAGCGTTTAGTAGCATTGAATTTGAATTATTTAAACAAATATTAGATTTTCAGACCATAAGAATAAATGGGCTATGGGCTCTTAAATCTGAATATTTGGGCTTTATGGGCCTATTTTAATTTTCTATTAAAACATATTTGTATTTTAATGGGCCTGGGCCTTTTTGTAGGCCCAATTATGTGACACACAGCTCGAGGACCACAGTAATCACGTGACAACACACCAGAGAGATTAACACATGTCGTCGAAGCGTTAAGCACGTGAACGTCTTGAAGTCTGGATAAAATTGTCAAATTATATTTTGTTTTTAGTTTAATTTTTATTAGTGAATTTAATATAAACGATAATAGTTTCACATTATTTATCACTTTAATACGAACAAAAATAAATAATATTTATTAAATAAATAAATTATAAGTTACGAGGACATGAAAAGAAGTGACCCCCTTGCTCCGCCGAGTCCGAGGGAGACTCCCACGTGATCCCCTCGTGGACCGCACGTTCGTTCCCTCCTTCCAACTTCTTATAATAATCATATAATAAATAACAATGTAAAATAGTATTTATAATAATCCATAAATTTTTATTTTAAGCAAAAACGTAATTGCCACATCTGATAATTATTGCCCTCATTAGATTATATAATAGTTATTTTCTACTACCAAATTGGCACATAAATATAATATTATATTATATAGTTCAAAAATTAAATATTGAGTAAAAATAGATGAACTAGATGCGAGGAATTTCTGATTTTAAAATTGCAACCGAAGATTTTTTTTTTCTTTGTCTCTTTATCGTAAAAGAAAGGAAGATTCCTAGGTGAATCCACAATTTTATTTAATTGAATAAACTTTAATATTATCCATTTGATTATTTTATTATTTATAGACTTTATCGTTTCACAATAACTAGGATTATTCTTGTTCGAGCATCTAACAATTCTAAATCCAAAAATGTAAAGAACAATGTATTTTTATCTGTTAATTTTCATCTTAGAAATTAGTTTCAGAATAAATAATCAGTGTAAAATAAATTATTTAATATGATTTTAAAAGGTTTAAGGAATTCTACGAATATTAAAACAAAACAAATAATAAAATATAAATAAATTATTTGAAATTTGTCACAATTTTCTTATACATCCAAAACAAAATGTCGAGCTTAGTTATTACAATTATGTATTTTGCATGTGTATGCTAAGACAAGTGATTTATAATTAAAAAATAAAAAAGAAAGAAAAATGTATATTAATGCGGACGATCTCAACAAAAAACCCAGGCTATATAGCTCGAAGAAACACGTATTATAACATATTAAATGGCATTAATCGTTATAATAATTTTAAAAAAAAAGTTCCATAATTTATTTTATTGCAAATTCCGGATGATATTTTTTGGTTAGGAGGCCTGGTCATATTCATTAGTCTTAGCTGTATACACGCATTTGTCTCAATTTCACAGTACAATATCTTATTATTTCAATTTCTTTAATACAATTCGGGACAAACCCATATTTTTATATATTTATTTATTTTTATTTATTTATTAAACAACGGTTGACAACTACGCACGTGCGGGCATCTTGTACGTGAGAAAGAAACCTCGAGAAGGAAAACTACGGTTAGATTGAGTTCATCTCAGATTCCGACACAAAGCCTATGACCACACATATATATATATACTTATATATATAAATGTGTGTCTATATATAAAAAATATATGTATGTGTGTGCCTATATATATACATATATACGTCCCCATTTCGTGGATCTCGTACACAAGGCAGAGGAACTCTCGACGTAAACATAATTTTGTACAAGTACAAAAGTCTTGCATGGACGATTTTGTCCTTGAATATTGTAGATATTACGCTAATGTCATTAAAGGTCTTAATGAAATCGAATTTATAGGCATTGACTAAACGTTGGGCTTTATTTAAATTTGTTTGCCTTATTGTTTAATAAAGTTTAGGTAGTGATTAAAGATTGTAACAAATAATGGATTATATTATTCTAATACTTTGAATGCGGAACTTTTTTTTTCCTTTTTCAATAAAAAATATAATAGAAAATGAATTTATATGATCATAAATTAGACCATATACATTGTCTTCACCAATCAATGACATACAATCCATAAAATAAAAACAAATGGAAACAAAACATGAGGTTTAATTTTTTTCATTTAGACATTGACCGTTATGGGATTATCACAATGGAAACCCACGAGTGATTATCGTATTATGCGAAAATCATTGACAAGCTGGCAAAAAAATGATTAATATATATATATATACACACACACACACACAAATAATATCTAAGTAAATGTTTGGGAATAAATAATGGAAAAAATGACTGGAAGAGAAGAAAGGATATGATTCACACGTGGGACAGAGAGATATATACATATAGAGAGAGAGAGTGGGGTCAGATCGGAGGAGACAAGGAGAGCGACGGCGGACCACGGCGGAGAGGGGAGTTTCCGACAAGGGCAGCTATCAGTGGGACCCACCTGCCCCATAACCACCTCCGGCGCGCGTGTTCCTTCTGAAAGCTCTTTCTTCGGCTTTGTCCCTTTTTGCTCCTCTCTCTCTCTTCATTAATCCTTCGTATCTTCTCGAATTGACTATCTCCTCTTCATAAAAAATCGTTCAAAAATATCTCCTCCATATATACATATATATATAATGTAAAATTAATTATTTAATCAACAATATAAAACATTATCTTTATTACTATATATTCAGTGTACAAATCAAGGTTATAAGATTTTAATTATAATGGTAGCAAATATTTAATAACTTTCGGCACGTAAATACATACACATCATCCAAATACGAAATCTTTCCCCTTTTTGTTTGTAAGTTACATTAAAAGTATAAAACACTCATGATTATTTTTTATTATTATTAAAAAAGAGAACTCGGAAATCGAAGGAGAAGAGGATGCCACGTGGACAAAGAGAGCACGTGAGGTGCACGTTCCCCATGTAAGAAGAAGAGTGGGCACTTGTTTTTTGTAGTCTTGTGTTAATGTTCAGTTGCTGCAGTGCAGTGACTCTCTTAGCCCTTCCTTTTAATTTCAGGAGATACTGTTCCATTTTTTTATATTTAAATTAAAAAAAATAAATATAATTATTTTTTATAGAATTTCTAAAAGATTACGTCATAGTTCATCATTAAATTAATGTTATATCATTAGGAGTCATAATTTTTTTGGATTTATCAGCTTGTCTAACTCCACAATCAAAATCACCACATTATTGCAAATTATGTTTCTATTACATTTAAAATATAATAATTTGAATCTTAGAGTGTAATTGATTAAAATTCTTCGTATTACATTTAAATTTATTATAATTTATTATAAATATATCTTATTTATACGTGTTTACATGTTATTATTGCAATTATTAAACCAAAGAAAACCACCATGTATTATTGCAATTATTAAAAAAAAATAGAAGTATAACTTATAAGATGTTTGTGTGAGTGCAATGAATGAGGTGGAATAATCAAATTGGGTCCTCCCCGGTAGACAAATTCACCAATTGAAGAGTGCATAAACATTTAATTCCTTATATATATATATACACTATTTCAAAGGGACCACATTATATATATAATATATATATATATCACCGATTGATATACCCCAAAATGTTTAACGCTTTAATTACGCCACGTGGACTTAAAACCAATGTTAAATTACATAAATTTCTTTTGATTTGTTAATTATCACATTTATTTAACATTTCACAATGTCTAATATTTTCTTCTTCAATGAAATATGATAAACATTACATAATCCAAATGTTAAACTACATAAGTTTTTATTTGATTTTTTAATTATCACCTTTTTTTATTTAACATTTTCACACTGTCTAATATTTTCTTCTTCAATGAAATACGACAAACATTACATAATCCAAAAACTGTATATTTACATATTCTGAACACAAAGTTCTCCTCTTTTGCCTCTCACAAGAAGCGACTGATAAAAAAAAAAACAAAAAAAAACATCCTTTTACGTATAAATAACAGAAATACATACATTTAGAAAAAAAAAATACAAAAACGAAAATGGAAAATTGATCGACTCAAATGGCGGCTGCTTCTACTTGAAGAAGAGTGTTTCAGATTCTTACAGTTTACCTTCAGGAACTTCTTTAATACTCATATCCACCATTTCAATCGAACTAAATCCTCCATCATCTGTCGTAATCGTCGACTGTGAATCCAATCCAGATCCTGCTTGAATTTCCTTAAACATGGCCATCACCTGAATCATCGTCGGCCGTCGCCATGGCCGATCATCTAAGCATGCACATGCAACTTTCAGATGTTGTAACAGTTCAATCTCTAACCCTGGATCTTCTTTCATTAATTCTGGATCAAACACATCACTGATTCTCAATTTCGCATGTTGTTTCACCCATCCAACAAGATTATTATCACCGAAATCCGCTGAATCTGTCGGTCTTTTTCCTGTCAGAAGCTCTAACAGAACTACACCATAACTGTATACATCACCTTTCGTTGAACATCTGAAGCTTTGATAATATTCTGGAGGTACGTATCCTGGTGTACCTGCTAATGTACTTACACTTAAATGTGTATCCATGGCGCTCATTAATCGAGCCATTCCAAAATCAGAAACCCTAGCTTCCAAATTCTCGTCTAGTAATACATTACTTGATTTCATATCTCTGTGGATGATATGTGGAATGCAGTTATGATGAAGAAATGCCAATCCTCTAGCCGATCCGATCGCGATCTTTCGCCTTTCCGTCCAGTTTAATTTCACGCCGGCTTTTTTCGGGTCGTGTAAAACATCCTCTAAGCTTCCATATTTCATGTATTCATATACCAGAAGCCTCTCTTCTTTAACTTTGCAGTACCCTAAAAGAGGAACTAGGTTTCGATGTTTGATCTTTCCGATCGTTTCCATTTCAGCCGTGAACTCTCTATCGCCTTGTCCGCTTACGTGAATCAGTTTCTTGATCGCCACGATACTTCCGTCTTTCAGTTGTGCTTTGTAAACATCTCCGAACCCTCCTGATCCGATGAGACTGTCGTTATGGAATCCATTTGTGGCTTCAAGAAGATCTGCAAATGTTAGTTTCCTTAAGGGTTTTTCGAAAGCTGCAAGATTTATACTCAACGCTTCTCGAGCGCCCGTTAACTTCCAGCTTGTGTTAACCGTCCCTGAATTCGATTGACCCTCGGTGTACATATCGAGAGCCGCGTCTTTCTTTTTCCGTCTCTTCCTCATCTCGATTCCCACGATGATCAATCCGAATATACAGAAAAATGATAGCAGTAATCCCATGGCTACACTTCCTGCTAAAGATGCTTGTCTTCTATGAGATTTCTGATGATGAGAATTCGCATCGGTGTTGGCAGCGTTGCAACGTGGCAACGGATAACCACAAAGACCCGAGTTGTTCATGAATTTGACCGGTGGAAACGTCTCGAGCTGACCCATTTCAGGAATCTGTCCCGATAACAAGTTGTTCGAAAGATCGATCTCCGTTAACATTGTGAGCGCAGACATCGATTGAGGAATCGTTCCTTTGAGTTCGTTGCTTGAGAGATCAAGAATGTTCAACCCTCGTAAATCCCCAATCTCTTCGGGAATCGAACCCGAGAGATTGTTATGTCCAAGATTCAGAATAAACAAATACGGCATTGAACCAATCTCCTTCGGAATGAATCCTGATAGACTGTTGTACGACATGTCAAGGAACATCATTGAGCCATTGTTGTTGAACGTCGGCTGCGTATGGCCGCCATAGACTCGGGTGAAGTTACATGGATTTCTCGTTGAAAGTCTGTTGAGTTGTTCAGGTCTAATCCCTTGAAATTCCAGTAAGTTTCCGGCTCCGTGACATTGTTTCTTGCTTCCGTCGTTCTTGATGTAAACATACCGTTTTCCGGCGATGAAATTCGCTGCGATTTTGCCGGATTGTTTGAACAGTTCAATGGGTATAGATCCGTTGAAGAAATTAGTGTTGAGATCCAACCAGATTAAACTCCGGCAGTCACCCAACTCCGCCGGGATGTTTCCATAGAAGGAGTTGTTACTGAGCTTGAGGATGGCAAGATTCTCTAACCGGCCTATCCAACGAGGAATCAGACCGGTTAACCGGTTATTTGACAGCGAAATCCAATTGAGATTCGTGCAATTGCTTAAACCGGACGGAATCTCCCCTGTCAAGTCGTTGAAGTCGAGAATTAGAGTCTCCAGTGATTGAATGTGCATCAGCTCCTGTGGGATCTCTCCTTCGAGAAGATTCAGCCATAGTTTCAAATCTCGAAGCTTCGACAATGAGCCTAAGCTTGATGGGATCGACCCGGTTAAGTAATTCAAGCTCAGGTGAAGCGACACGAGCTCTGAACAGTTGCTTAGAGTCGCCGGAATGTGTCCGGTCAAGCCATTGTTCTGAAGATAAAGCTCGTTCAACATATTTTTTCTAGGGTTTTGGCACAGATTCGTCGGTATTGGACCTGATAAGTTGTTGGAGCTAAGATCTAATGTCTGCAGAGAAGCGGAGAGATTCGACAGAGATTCCGGCAAACCCCCAGAGAACTTGTTGAAAGACAGATCAAGTACCTTCAGACCGTTCATTTTCATAAGTGTATCCATCGGCAACTCGCCGGAGAAGTTGTTGCTTGATAACTCAAGTGTTTCCAGGAGAGAACAAGAACCCAGGAAAGAAGGTACCGTACCGTAGAAGTCGTTGCCGGAGAGATCGAGTCCGACGAGTGTGGTGCACGCGCTGGAAAGGAACTCCGGGATCTCGCCGCTGAATCTGTTAACGGCGAGTGAGAGGTACTGTATGTTGTTCAACGGAAGAGAAGGGATGGGTCCAGTGAACTGATTGTTGGTGAGATTCAAGGACCTGAGCTCCGAACAAGGTGAGATTGCGCGCGAGATGTCGCCGGAAAACTTGTTGCCGGAGATGTCGAGGTGTTGTAAAGCCGAACAATCGCCGAGAGAGAGAAGGCCGGAGGAGAAATTGTTCCTTGAAATATCGAGGGACTCGAGATTTCCACAGCGAGAAACATCTATGTCACCGCTGATCGAGTTCCCGCTGATCGAAAAACGCTTCAGTTCTCCACAGCCACCGGAGAGGACCCAACCGACGACGTTCAGACCAAACAACGAGTTGGAGGAGAGATCAAGAACTTCCAAGGTATTCAGCTTAAACCCACCTGGAAATTTCCCGGAAAAGACGAAGGAATTGCCGGAAAGGTTGAGAAATTTCAGGCCGGAGCAAGAACCCAAGTTCGACAAGCTCGATAAAGGACCGGACAGAGCATTAGCCGACAGATCTAAAGTAGTGAGAGAGTCGGAGCACATGAACCCAGAAATGGAGCCGGTGATATTTGTGTTCGACAGAAACAGAGACTCCAATCCACGAAGAGACATCAAATAAGAAGCCACAACGTTGAAACTGACGCTGAGATGGAAAGAGCTGAGGTCTATGGAAGAAACCCTATCATCTCTGCAAGTAACGCCATGGAAGCTACAAGGACTTTGATTTGGAAACCAGTTGGGAAGAACATTAGGGTCTAAAAGAGAAGATTTGAAGTTCATAAGCTGAAGGGTTTCTCTGTACGGAGATGATGACGGTGAAGTTGAAGCTTGAATAGATAAAGAAAAGAAGAAGACTGTAGAAAGAGAGAGAAAGAAGCCATGAAAGATCTTCATTCTTGCTGTTCGTACTGAAAAAAAAACAAGGCTTTTCAAAGAGAGGAGTAAGAGAGAAGAAGAAGAGGATTAGGGTTTTGGTTCCGCCATTAGAGAGGGAGCAGAAACTCTGGCTCCATAGAGAGAGAGATTAACAAGTTTGAAGAGAGAGAGAGAGAAGAGAGTCAAAAGACAGAACAAGGAAGGTGGAAGAAGGTATTTATCAAAAAAAAATAAAAAAAAATTTGCTGAGGAGGAGTGGTCACAGCTGTGCCTCACATGCCATGTTACCTCTCCTTCTGATTATAAAATTAATTCAGTTTTAATACAGACACGAAAATAATATTACTTTATTACGTTATAATATAATGTTTAAAAAACTAATTAATACTAAAGACGATTCAATAATAAAATAATACCCAATGCAAAATCCTTAATCTCAAAGCTTTTTTATTAAATGAATTATGTCTTTGTCTTTACATAGAGAACATGAGAGGTTAGATTTGTTTAATTAACGTGTGATTAGGGTACGGCATCAAATCTTCTGCAATATTTTTTTTATCCTTGATTAAATTAATTATGTGGTATGTATATTGGTAAATTGATTTTAAAATATTTACATTATAAATAAAATTTTAAAATCGATTTTTTTCAAATCGAATTTGATGTGACTGCTTAATAGTTTAAAACTGGTGAAATGCCAAATCATACAGCTTCATCATAGATCATTACAAGTTTTACACAGCCATGCATTATTGTACTTATTGTTGAATATTAATGTTTATATCTAATTCTTTTTGTCTATAGCTATTATCTTTTAGATCTATATTGTTAAAATATTGAATTCTATATTATATAAATTAAATAAGTTTTAATAAATATAAATAGATGTAATGTAAACAAATAAGTGTACAATGACAGTTTTGAATCAATTACAATTAATTTCATCGATTATACTGTGCTAATTGACTAATGTTCATCTATTTGGCTTAGTTATATAAGTTTTGTTTTTACACAAATAAATATATGAGTAAAAATTATATATTAAGTTAACTATAACAAATATAAATTAAAAAAAATAAACCATCCATTAAATGTTTTAAAAATAATTTTATGTAACTAAGACAATTTTTACGAGTTGAAAAGGCAATTTAAATATTGTTTACAAGGGAATAAAATATATAATTAAAAGAAGTGTAATTTAGTCTATGATATTTATATCTATAAACGACATTGATACTTAATTGTATACATAATCTGATGTTGGCATCAGTTTTATATGATGAATGAAGTGGGAAAATGACAAATAAAATTTATGAATTTTCCACCAAAAGTACAAACAAAATTAAAACTTCAAAGATTGCCAAAAAGAATAACTACAACTTAGTTGAATAAAAAACTATTAGAAAATTAAATTACGAAAATATGAAATTTCCCGTATTTTTTAAATTTCAAAAAAGATAAAATGTGGGATTTATGATCTTGATAGGTTTTTCACGTTATGATTAATCAATATTTAGAAAGTTGCTATAATTGAATTTCTGTCTGTTTTGGAAATTTTCTCTCAAAATTGTAATTTTTGTTGTTTTTCGATAATATCGCAAAATATTACCAAACTCAAGCACACCATTAAATTGAAAATCAATGTACCATTATTTTGGGTTTCAATCATTTAAAGTAAAGATAATAGTAGAAAAATTAACATTGGACTACATTTTTTAACTAGCGTTAATAGAAACATATTATGGGGAGTTGTTAATAATGTATGCTTATTTAAAAACATTAAAAACATGATAATTTAATTGGTGAATGACGACACAAAATACTTTTTTTATTATCTAGATTAAAATTTAAATTTCATATTAATTTGACTCATAAATAAAAACAAGACCTAATAGTGATCATCAATATATTTTGAATCTAAAAAAGATATCAAACTAGAAAAAATCAAACAAACAAGATGAGAAAGTGTTGGAATCATAATTTATAAAAGATAAAAAAAATGAAACTGAAAACACTTTTATTTTTTTAGGATTAAAAAATGAGATGCATGGAAAAGTTAATAATGTTTTTTTATTATTGTGTGATGGTAATTAAATTATTAATATATTAATGAATTTGGCTTTGGTATATCTCTCTCTCTCTTAAAAGGTGAGAAGATTGTCTCTCTTGGTTTTACAAAGTGAGAGCGTACGTGCAAACTACGATTGGGACATGAGTGTCAATTAATGTGCAGATTCCTTCTCTTTTCTTCTTCTTTTTTTTTCTCCTTTTTCTTTGATTATTTATTATTATTATCATCATCGATTATTCTTTTTTTTATTAATTAACAAATGACCACTCCTCTTTCATTATTCTTCTCGTATTTACGTACAATTTTTTTCTTAAGTTTCGTACGTTAAATAAATTATAATAGTATAATATATATATATATGATAAGATTGACAGATAAATATTCCGTGGAAAATTTTGGTATTTCCGTTGTATATATGTATATATATATATAGTATAACGTTATCTTTCAGAATATTGTCATCAATAGAAATATGCTCTTTATCTTACATCATTGTACAAATGTTCTTCCTAGATTTTTTCCTTTATTTTTTATGGCTTAATCGATACTGTAAATCTCATATTCTATATTTTTAAGAAAAATGACGTAAACATTAAAGTACCATAAAAAAACCCTCAAATAAATTCATCATTATCTGCCTAAATTAGGTTTTTAATTTTTATAACCGCACAAATCTGCAATTATAATATTTCGGATTTATCTGTAAATCAATCATAAAATTGTATAAATTAACTAAAGTTTAATGTATTCAATTATGCAATTATTATATTCAACATAATATAATACATCTGCATAATTTTCATTATATAAATAACAATTTTTATCCACAAGATATTTGTATAAATTTAAAAACTGATTTTGAAATTTTGGTGTTAAAGAAATGCTGCGATGTAATAGGAAAAAATCTAAAGCACGAAATATGGTTTGGTTATTAATCTATTATTCGTTTTGCATTCGAACTTATATATATATACATATATTCTATAATGTCATCATAATTAGGGTAAACGCCAAAAGAAGCAATGATACCAAATTTCAAAGGGACGAAACTGTCCTCACAAACTGATTAGGCGCTCGTGTGATAACCCCACGCTCTCAAACCGCGCGTGAGATTGACGTGATCGGAATGAAAACCCGGCCATAAATTCTCTCCGTTTTGTAACGTGCATAACACGCGCCGTAGGGGCGATTGTGATCAGCGTGTATCTTATGACGAACAAAGAGGGTCGTAAATGTTGCAGTGTAGTACACTGTACGATCAGGCCCCATGTTCTGAACCAATCCTAGCCGTTGATTCGATACCAACGGTCAGGATCTCCCCTGGTGAATAAATGCTGATGTGCGAAAGCAGAATTAGTAACTAAAAATTTCTTCTTTTTAACCTTTTGTTGTCTTCTTCAGTAAATCTATGCAACACCGTATCAGAATCTACCATCTACCAGTAAAATCTAGTACTCCCTATTGAAATTACCAAAATACCCTCAATAATGTACAGTCAGAGATACTACACGAAGGGCAACGCAGTAAATTACATGAGCTTCAGGAGTTTCTTTGTATTCTATCTGACCGATTTCGCCATGAATTCTGCTTTGATTCGGGCCTCTGATTTTGGGCTCATAATTTCAACTCCTCCAACCATTATTGATTATTTACTCTTGGGTGATTCAGTTAATTAATTATTGTTATTGTGGTAAATTATGTATTGATTGTGGTGATTTATTATTATGCTTAATAAATTAAATCAAAAGGGTTTAATCTGATTATCATTAGATAAGTAGACAATTATATTAATGTTCTGTTATTTGGTTAGAATACTGATAATTTATTTATAAGTCAACTCGAACTTTTTAAATTAATTATTTGATTTAATTAAATTGAAATTCATTTATTTATAATATTATAAATTGATCCGTTTTTATGCTAATATTTTGATGTTAAAACCATATTATTATTGTGATGTGTATGTGTTTTATGTTTGAATTTAAATTAAGAAGATCACATATATTATAATGTTATATATATATATAATTTTAAACATTGAATGGCCATCTACTTGTAATATTTAACACGGATGTGTGGATAATATGAATTTGAAATTATATTCATAATGTCGATCAGGAAAATCATTTAAGATATATCATGTGAAAAATATACGTGTGGTGAATACTTTAGAGAAAATTCAAATTATGTTGAAAAAATTCAAAACTAAAATTCAAAACTCTTCTACATATCAGACCACTTATGTTGATTTTCAACAATTTGGCGTGACGTAGATTTAGAATAACACTTGCAATATATTTGTTTTCGAAATAATAAATTTTAAATATAAGTTCTGAAATTATTTAAATAACCAAAATTACAATTTTCTATCCCCATTTGTTGATGTGAATATTATTGAGTTTTACAACAATAAAAAAATACAAATTATATCTATATCTGTATATATTAAAGTTTAGCTTTGAAATTTAAAATTGAATATTATTAATATCTTTTATTTTATAACCATCGGGATTACGGTTACAAATAAAATTTAGTATGATCGATGGTTTATATATATATATATATATACATATTATCCCTTTATAAATATAGTAACATTTGTCACAAAAATCAATATACACATAAATTGGATGAAAAAATATATGTAGTATTATACCGTTTTCAAGATATAAGGATTAAATTTTCAAGGATCAGTGTACTCGAGATTAGTACAATGTTTCAATCTTCATATAGACTGAACAAATAAATTTATTTATTTATTTATATTATTTTGTCACATATCATATAGTCTAATTATATAAGTCGTATAAGTTCTCTTTTTGCAATTTAATGCATATTTAGCATACATATTAATTAAAAATAATTGTATTCACAAAACAAATATTATGTTATGCACACTACAAGAAAATCAGGTTTTATGGATCGACAAATCGGTTCTCAATCCGTCCCTAAACCAGTTTAGGGACGGATTAGAGACGACCAGTGATAGTATCCAATCGCGCGACTCCAAATTATTTCTGTCCCCAATCCGTTCCTAATTAGGGACGAAAATTTCAGTCTCCAATCCGTCCCTAATTAGGGACCGAAAAAGTAGTCCCCAATCAGTCTCTGGATTAGGGACAGTTGGTTTCGGTATCTAAAATTTGGAGACGGAACTTATACGCCCGTCTCCAAATTTGGAAACGGCTGGTTGCCGTCTCCGATGTCTCTATCCAAAAAATCATGCAATTGTCTTGACAAACATCAATCTTTTGATATGGCAATAAACCCAAAGATCGCATCATCTTCTTTGTCTCATAATAGGAGTCTACTGCATTATTATATTCTGACAAATAATCTCTTACTAATTGCAATATGGAATTCATGCAATTCTCAGACAAATTATTTTCAGTCTTCAAATTCATCAAACGTGCAGACAGAGATAACTGTGATAAACCACTCCTACAACCATCATAAAGTGGATTCCTAGCAAACGTACCCGTTTCTTTGTAAACTTGTTGATTCGTCGCCATTGTCATAAACTGTGTGACGCCTTCTATAAACTCTTTCGATACGCTTTGAGATTCTGGATCAATTCTTCTGTACATCCATTGTGTAGAATCGAAAATGTTCGATCTTGATGAAGATGCCATTATATCGCAAACACTATAGAAGATATGAGGTGAAAAATATGAGAGTAGCTTATGAAAAACGGATCAATGGTTGAGGGGTTAAATAGATTATTTATACACGGATTAGGGACTAAGAGATTAATTTTCCGAAAAATCATCCCGAAACTGTCCCTAAATCTGTTTTTGAAGTCCTAAATTTAGGGACGGTTCCAAATCCGTCTCCAAATTTGGAGACGGACGACCTGCTGTCTCCAAACATGTCCGTCTCCAAATTTGGAGACGAATGGTCTGACGTGTCTAATCAGTCCGCATTTAGAAACGGATTAGGCACGACTCTTCTGTACCCAAATTTGGGGACGGATTAGTGACAGATTTCATTTTTCGTCCCTAATCTGTGTATAATCCGTTTCTAAATTTAGGGACGGAAATGTCGATCCCCAAATTCCGTCCCTAATTTTCAATTTTCTAGTAGTGGCAGTTAAATAATTTAACCATGTTCATATTGTTATTTCTAATTATATAAGTCGTATAAGTTCTCTTTTTGCAATTTATGCATATTTAGCATACATATTAATTAAGAATAATTGTATTCACAAAACAAATGTTATATTATGCAATTAAATAATTTAACCATGTTCATATTGTTATTTCTAAACATATTTTGGAAGAAAATACCGTTGTGTTCATAAAATATATGTAAGAAAAAATATGATGATTAGTCAAACTTCCTAGTAATGAAAATTATGTCACGAAAATAATAATTGTTTGAAGTGTATGGGTAGAACACGTATCAATATATGTAAAAAATAAATCCACGATTGTGATGTGAAATTGAATATTGAAATTTAAATTATATCCCATTTTTTTTATCTTTGATAATAAAAAATATTATGTATAAAAATATGAAAGGAATACCAACATTTTTTTCTAACCAAAATTTTTAATTCCACTGTACCTGGGAACATCTTATAATGATAATGTTAAAGGAGTGAATACCTTCCTAATTTATTTTTATATATATATATATATATCAACTTAGAACTAAAATTATATAAAAATAATTATTATCTATAAGATAAAATAATTAAAATCGATGGTTAAATAATATAAAATATAATGTATTTAAATTCAAATTTTAGAAACATATTTAATCAAAATTTAAATTTAAAATAAATAATACATAGTAAAATTATAATCTATCTCTAAAATGATAAAATAAAAGGCGATTATTTATAAAACATTTAAAAAAATCAAGAAACAAGGAATTCACCAAAAAATCCAAAAAAGAAATACTGATGCGACAGTCAGTCCATCACATCTCTCCCATATAGGCCCCACTTAACGATAATTTCATTAAATGGGCCCTACTCGTTGAATGGCCTTTATCTAATTTTTTAAAAAATTTATAACTTTATTTATTTACAAATTTAAAAGGAGAAAAAAATGGACGATCATGATTATCGTGATTCGTGATGAAGCGGGACCCACGTGGCTGAAAACTACACGTGTTCGTGTCCAGGTTGATGACGTGGCGTAATTCCACACGTTGAGATGTCGTCTTTTGACCATCACTTCCTCTCCTAACTCCTCATTTCTTTCTAATTTGTTCCCTCAATTCCTCCTTTTAAGCCTTATTATCTCACATAAAATAATATATATATATATACAACTTTTAAAATCTTTTATTTTAATTTGGCCGACAGATAAGGAATTATCTCGTTAAATTATTTAACAAACGTCATTTAAAATTAAATAAGAAAAATATTAGAATTGATACAATTATATGTTTTCTTAATACATTCGCCAGCATTCCATTATATTTTGTATAACTAACTAATAATCATACTTGATAAAAATTCCATTAATTTTTTTATATTATATAGTAAGTATGAAAAATAATGTAATTTAATAATTTTGTAAAGAAAAGTAAAATCTATATCCAATGAGTGGGTGTTGATTAGGTAATAATAAGGAAGCGTGCACAAAATTATTAGATGATTTTATTAGGAGATAAATGGAAATGGTGGCTATGTAGGGTCATCTTTAACTTTCTTCGTATTGTAATCGCATATATAATTGTACGTTAATCTATTGATAAATAAAATTATCATCTACTTATGATGTAATCACTTTTTCTGGTTAGTATTATTCTTCATATCTGTATTTGGACAAAATTGAAAAAATGTTGGTCAATCATTGAATGAAAAAAAGGTAATCAATAATTATTTATGTCATACCTATATTCATAATATTAAGCATTTTCAATATAATTATTATATGTCATGACCGTATTCATCAATACAAATTTTAAATAGTTGACAATTGATTTTCAAAATTATTACGAATATTGTTTATATTTTTTATTCACACAAATATAATATACTCAATAAATCGTATCATGAAATTATTTTAGACCAAATAAGTGTACTGAAATAATTATCTCAGTAGAGTTACAAAAAAATGTATACATCGATATAAAATAATAATTGAATTAAATATTTTAAAATATCTTCCACCATTATATATAGTTGAATTCAGGATGTCAATGTCTATACAATATGGATAATAATCGTATACAAATGAGGGATAAAGAGAAACGTAATGAATACAAAATAATTTAAATTTCACAAAGTTTACAATTGCAACGATGTATTTAATATAAAACTGTTAGTAGACAATGCGTGGAATTCCACTTGGACGGGACATCGTTTTATTATTATCACACTCTTAATTAATTCGGCGAAAATAATTAAAATAAAATAAAATAAAAATATAAAATGGAAAATATAAATACAATTGGTAATGCTCTGGAATTCACTGATTAAAGAAACTGTATAAATGTCATTTCAAATGAATCACATGTAACCAAACTCCAAAGCTGTTTCCAGCAAACATTTATATATAATATATAAATATAACACCTAATTTCAATTAATTAAGCCATTTTATGAGTTTTATTTGAAACACATTCCATTTGCTTCATTCAATTTCTGAATACATATATAAAAATACTAGTTTCATTTTATATACCCACTATATTTACTGTATGGCTTAATATTTGATATTCAAATATAGAAATGAGCAATCTAAACTATATTTTTTTCAAATATGAATTAAAAATATACCGTTCGAGACAAATATGATAAAAGTATTAAATTAATGGTTGTCATTTGTGATTTCATTATATCTATTATAGATAAAACTTTACAAGAAATATCAATGTTGTAGCCTTTGATCATTACATGTCGTAAGAGAATTATATATATATATATATATACGAGAGAAAACAAAATTATGCGTGTTATAGTTTTCCAAATAAAAATAGAAATAAAAACTAAAATAACAAAAATCAATAATATTTTATAAACAAAACACCAAAGTTGATTGTCAGTTGGAAGATTAAATTTTATGTGTTCATAAGTAAATTAATTTAAACATATATGATAATGTTGTTGTAAAATTTTAACAAAATAAAAATTTTAATAAAATAAAAGAATAATGGCATGTAAATTAAAAAAAAATCAATAAATAGGAGCATTTAAAATATATTGTAGTTAAAGTCGTAGACGCACGTGCCGTTATAACGCCATGATTCAAGATGAAGACACACCCCGTACGACCCCGTAGCTTTCAGATTTCCCGTTCCGACATTATACACAAAGTACTTTCACACGTGTGTGTGTATATATGTGTATGTGTGGGTGAATGCCTCCCCCGTTTTATAATTATTAAAGACTTAGTGTTCTTCTCCATCCATATTTCTATTTATAGTATCCAAAAATAACCCATAAGTGGGAATATTTTTATATTTCTTCCTATTTTTTCATAAATGATAATCAAATTCTTTTACATAAAACAGTGTTCCAAGTGATCTAACAATATCAATTCAAATTTTTCTATTTGTTTGACCCACAAAAGTGTTATCAGGTAAACGTAAATTTATGGAAATTTTTCATATTTTTTATTATTCGCTAATTTCCACACATACATGTATCATTCTATTTATACTCTACCTCACACTAATATATCCAAATTTTTTAATTTTTTTAAAAGTAAATGATATCAATAAATGAATAATACAAAACAGGAAACGTAAATTTATGGAAAATTTTCATATTTTTATTATTCGCTAATTTCCACACATACATGTATCATTCTATTTATACTCTACCTCACACTAATATATCCAAATTTTTTTTTTTAATTTAAAGTAAATGATATCAATAAATGAATAATACAAAACAGGAAACGTAAATTTATGGAAATTTTTCATATTTTTTATTATTCGCTAATTTCCACACATACATGTATCATTCTATTTATACTCTACCTCACACGAATAAATCCAAATTTTTTAATTTTTTTAAAAGTAAATGATATCAATAAATGAATAATACAAAACATCTATGTCATCTTCTATTCAAATACATTCGTGTTAACCTGAAACAAGACTAGAGATAGAAATAATACACCTTTATAAATGTAATTTTAAAATTTATCATAATCAACATTGTTATTATTAATAATAATTTTAGTATAAAAGATGTCTGTCGGGTAAACAAATTAGGCAACATGTCTTTACTATGAGAAAAAAACAAATACAAAAAAAAAAAAGAAACCAAAATCTGTAAGAACTCGAGTCGAAATGTAGAAGCCTAGTCTTTAATGTATTAAAAAAGAAAAATGACTGAAAGATAAAACAAAATAAAATAAATAAACATTCTTTTTGGGTATGATCAGATCAAATATTTATATATTTTCATTATAATCTGATAAAACAACTCATACCTTTTCTTCTGCTTGTGAAGGTTCTGATAGACCATTGAGTTTTTGAGACTTATTGGCTGAAAAAGAGAGACTGCGGCGTTCTTTTCCGCCAGGTTTAGAAGAGGCATTGCCGTACCAAATCATTCCCAGTACGGCGATTAACATTCCCACGACCACTTGTATGTTTAATCCTTCTTTTCCGAAGAAAGTGAATCCCAAGACTAATACTAGAATTGTCTTCATGTGACCTAATACTTGGAATGATACTGCTGTGAATCTTCCAATGCATATGAATTGGCTAAGGTTGGTTCCCACTGCGATGCTACACGATAGTACTAGGAAGAACTGCATATTTTACGAGCACCAAATCAACTTTAATGTATTAATCGTACAATTATGATATCAATGAACATATCTAAACCGAGACTCAAATGAGGTACACATAATAATGACATGAACAATGCAGTAAAACTATGGATTCATCTTATGACTCACAAAAGGATTCATGAGTGAAGAAGCGAAAACTTACCAGAGACGTAAAGGTGAAGTTGAAAGCATCTACTCTTTTGTTCGTCAACCAGTAATCTAGAAAGGGTCCCGTCAATAATAACGATGCGGCTTGTACTGGAGCCGTATGTGCCAATAAGTTGAAAGAACCGAGTGAATACTTCCGTTGAAGAAAATGCACGTACTGCAAAGTATTCAATAATTGTATAAATCTTAGAAAACTCACATCAGCCAATATGAATTTGTAGATATAAGCACCCTGGTGTATTCAGATTTGGTTTGCCTATACTTACATATTGCTGTAGAGCTGTGCTCCAGACGGCTATGATGGCAGCTAGAAATCCCTTAAAATTGACACTGACATCAGTTACAGTGCAGACTCCAACGCCGATAAGGACTATCATTATGCTAAGCTTTGTATCTCTTGAATATCGAACATTATCCAGGACGACTTCAAGAAAACAAGAAACGGGTATCATGCTTAACTTGGCAATCTGCAATATAAAGTTCGGTTCAGGCACAAACGTTTCACTTTTTCAATGTTTACATGAGCAGAAGAACTCCACAACGATTTCAAACTCAATGGGCAATAAGAGAAAGTTAAAATCTGGAGACTGACCTGGTAGAACCCGACAGAATTCCACATTAGGCTCACGTTCATTCCGACAATGGAAAAGTTTGCAAAGAGAACGAATTTTAAAAGCTCTGGCAATGGTAATTGGGAGGGCTGGATATATCCAAGCCATGTAAGGAAACTTGTCAACAATGTTGTAGTTGCAAAATGCAAACCAGTTAATGTTGTAGCTACAAAATAAGAACAATAAGTGTCAAAGCCAATCCCCAGTGTAGTTAAACTGCAAAAGCCGATTCTATTTAGCTGTTTAATTAACTCTTAATTAGTACTGAAGGTAATTACATTTAGGTTGAAAATATTGCAAATTACTTACCAAAAGTAAAGCCATAAGTAGCCATCAAGGCCTTATTAACAATGATAATTCCAACTGAAGTAACAACGTTGAACATCCATGATGCAATGTCTAGAGCCGCTTTCTGGTCCGTTTTGCTAGTAGCAGTCATTTTTTTACACTTTATATTCAATTTCTGCAAAATAAGAGCCAATTCAACATTATATTCACCGCCCTATAAACATGTACAAAGGCCTGTATATGATCATGAACAAAGGAATTGGGGCAGACCTAACTAGATCTTGTAATAATGGAAAATGTATGAATGCTAGCGAGATGCCCCATAATCATCATAGCTACTGATACAAATCGAAGAATCTTAACCAAAAACTTACCAGATAAGGAACCCTAAACTGTTTATGATTCTAATCCCACAGCTCAATTTCGAGATTCTTCGATTTTAATACTTAGATCCAGAATAAAAAACGACAAGGTATGGACATAGCCTGTTTCAATCAGATCCGATACTCCACATCCATATAACATTAACATCTAATTTCAAATCCTTGTAGATTCAGATCAGAATTCAGAACCACGGTAACAGCACAAACAGAACCCGAATCTCAATTACAATCTACAAGTTCATCAAGTGACTGCACTATAAGAACAATAAACCTAAAAGCAACTCAACTACGACCCAAATTTTACAAAGAAAACAAGCAAGAGCTTCGAACGAATCAAAACAAAACAACGAGCAATACACGCACCGGAAACTGACCTTCAAAGAAGACGGCGGCTGCGGCGGCGGAGGCTCTGCCGGAACGGCAACGCGGAGGAGAGCAAAAAAAGAGGCTCCGAGAGTTTTGTGAAGAGAAAAAAATACAGAAGAGAGATTGAATTTCTATGGAAGACAATGTCCCTTTTCCAGTTATGAACTTCCTCTGAGTTTCCTTGTTGCCATTTTAAGAGAGAGGGTCTTCGACGACTCGTACGATATTACTCTTTTTTTCCTTTCCAATTTACCCATTTTATTTTCTAATTATTAAGGAATATATTTTCCCTCCATTTTCTTTTTTTTAACAAATTATAATATTTTAAATATATTGCCAAACGATTTTCCAATTAAAATATACAAAATTATATAATTTTGTTTGAATCAATATAACCATAAGTATAATTTCATGATTACTTGGTTTTATTTGATCCCAATAATTACCTGAAAAGGTAATAAACTAAACTGTGATGCTCTGTAATGATAAAATTTTAATTTTGAGTGTGTTTAAATAAAGTTGAAATCGCACACTTCAAATCAACGATATATATATATATATATATAGATATACATATATAACTTGAGGTAAAAATTCAAAGACTTTTTTTTGCAAATTATATTTTAAAATTTTGGTTTATATATATATAGAATATATTCCCAAAGCCAAATCCCATGAACCTCGGAGTATAGTGTGAGGCACAACTAAATCTGGATCTAAACGTGAATAATTTAATATACATAATTACGAATTTAATTAATTTTTGCGGGTTATTTATGACACCTCATTGTATTTGGATCTAAAAAAACTACGCGGATTGATCTTATAATTTTTATAGAATGTACATTTTGTATTCTCAAAATCAATATAATGAAAGATATATAGTGATAAAATATAAAGATATGTATGGATTTATGAAAATAAAACATTATAATTTAAAATAAATGTATTTTTAAATAGTAAAAAGAAATTAACACTTTTCATTTGATTTTTTTTAATTTTCAAGAGTGAAAGATGATGAATGTTATATGGCTTTCTATTATTAGTCCGATAAAATTATATGAAACTAAATATTTAAATACTTTAACATTATTAAAAAAATAATTTACACAAAAATATAGAAAAAAAAAAGGAAAAAGAGTGATGAGAGGAGGACTCAGATGGCGTGACATTGGTAAAGGGACAAAGAGACAAAGAGACAAGAGGTTCCGTTTGGCTAAATAAATAAATAAATAAAAATAAAGAAAAATATTTTTCTATAGAAGACTTCTATGATATACTTTCTTCTTTGCAATCTATAATGCAATTTCTTCATTTTTGTCTCGTCGTTATTCGATGCTTTTCATGTGAACTGTTACTTTTTATTTTCCTATATTTTTAAATAAACTAAATTAAATTATGAAAAGAATTTGTTTGTATATAGGAAATTAAAATTAATTCAAATATCCAAGTCGGAAATATTTTTGTTGATAAAATTTTGTGACTTCTATTTTATAAATATCAAATATCACGAGTTTGAACCTTTTATTCCGAAATTGTATAAATCTATTTACAATTTATTATAAGTTATCTATTTTTATACGTTTTTAAATATTATTATAAAAATTTTGATGATTTATCTTGTGTATTCGAAATATAAAAGATGGAATCGTTTTGAATATATATAAAATATTGGTATAAGTTATAATAATGGCTAAATTAAAAATTAAGCAAAATGAAATTTAAATAAATTAATAAATGAAATTTGTAATTTGATGTAAATGAGAAGATTCGTTTGATGTACGATTTATGTTATTGCAAAACTATTTCTTTGGTTTAAGGTAGCATTTATTCTTTTTAAAAACGGAGCAAGAGAAGTCAAAACCTTCCCTTCTGGCTTAAGAGAGGTAACCCTTTATTTTATTATTTAATACTTTATAATATTATGTTTAATGTGATAATTGCTATAATTTTAATTAAATACAAACAGTTAAAAGTTATCCGATAAAATATGAAACTATCAAAATGGGTTCTCCCTACTTTATTTTGTATTGCGGTTGTTAAATGGTTAATTCAATCAAAGACAAATAATTTATATCTATATTTGTGGTATTTATATTTCTATTATATATATATGTTTATAAATATATATTTATATATATTTATATGTGTATATGTGTGTAGATTATTTGTATATATATTATATTTATGTATAATTTAGAATTCATAAATACCATGTATGATAATTGAGACACAAAAGGTTTTAAAAATTTTGAAAATGGTCGGGATCTTTTATGATAATATTTTTTCGGTTTAGAAAAAGAAAGATGTAATCAAAATATTTTTTTAATTGTTTAAAATTTTCAAACCATTTAAGCTCCACAATGTAATAGATTTATATTTACATTATTTATAACTCTCTACCCAATATCATATTTAATTACAACGGAAATTAATTTTAAGGATAAAGCAAACCAAAGGGCCAACAATGGAAAGGAGAGTAGTAATGGGCCAAACACACTTGGGCCGATGTAGGCTCATCCTTGTGGAAGTGAAATGCCATTTTTGTCCCTATAAGAGCGTATGAAGTAAGATAGCAAGATGTAGACGTGCCAATTTTTTTGATTTTTTTTTCATTCTCAAGTTCTAAAAATTTTTCCTCGAAAATTCCCGCCACAATATTTCTCTGGGTTCTGTGAGAAGTTTCGTCGAATCTCTTTTCGATCCACTAGCTCGTTTTGCTTCAACATGTAAGTATCACTCGCAATCCAAATCTTAATCGGTGGTTTCATCCTTCTAATTTGTTTGTTTGGAAGATATTTGTGCATATTCTGGCTGATCTTGAATTTGTTGTAGGAATCTGTTTGTTTGAAATTTGATTTCAGATGGTTTCGCGTATTGAATAGATTCTAATAGATTATTTATTCGTGGTTCTTGCTTCTTTAGAAATTGAACTTTCAAATCATTCTTCATCGATTTACGTGTTTTCGAGTTTCGTTTGGGTGGATAAGTTGAGATTTGATAGGCGATTGGATTTCTAGGGTTTCGGTTGGAATAAGTAATCATTGTTTGAAAGACTCTGTAGTATATTCCGAGTACTGGAATAGTCGGTTTCGATTTTAAATAGAAATATAAAAAAACGTGTGGATGAATGATATGGACAACTTGACTTCAAATTTTTATTGGCTTTGAAGACCTAAAATCTCAGCCTCCTATGTAGTATGTGTTCATTTTTTATGTCTCTTTAAGTTCCGGTGATAATTGACCTCTCTCGCCCAGGTAAATACCTGATTGCTCGTCTATCAGGCCTCATGTTCCAGTTCTGTTGAATGAATCTATCTCAGGCCAAGGATTCCACTTATACAAGGACAAAGTTGGGACATGTACGGCTGTGCAGAAAGTTTTTAGAGGCTTTTTGGAGTGACGGTTATTTACTTGTGAATTATTAACAATGTGAATTGGAGAATTTTAGAACTAATAAAGTTCTCGTAGTGTGGGTGCCTGTGTAACATTAGATTGCTGAATAATTTTCATGATAGTTTGAAGGCTTTGGTTTTGAACTGCTTTTAATATTTAACAACCATTCTGTAGTTAGTTTGGTTTGGAATTTCAAACTCGTCCTCAGAATGGCTAGGAAAAGGACGGAGAATGCTGCTGATTATTCAGAGGATATCAAAATGGAAGGACAAAACACCAGAGCCAAGAAATATATGAAGAGTGCCAATGAGAATCTTCATGAAATTGGTAAACTTCATCATATTGCCTATTCATGTTTTCACTTTATGTCAAGCTTTCAGTAAGTTTTGCTGGTGATTTAAGAACCCTTGTGCATGATTTCTCATTATCGTTTAGGTCGGAAGTTTAAATTTCTAAGCCTAGGCTTCATCAAACTTGAATTTAACTTCTGATGCCAAGAACACTCAACTTTATTTCTCAGGAAGACATAATTGTGTTCTAAATGGAAGAGAGGAGAGATCTCCACCTCAATGTTCAGCGGAAGTTGTAACTCCTGCTGATCAAAGATTGGTTCATCTCAAAGACCCAGCTCAAGAAGTACCCACCCTTGATCTCCATTCTCGAAAAGAGCTTCAACCTTCTGGAAAATTAAAGCTGCAGCTCTTTCCCATTGATGAACATACCCGTAAAGGGTTGGAAAAGGTAAGTTTAAATGTCGAAGCACTAGACACACCATAGATCCTGTCAAAAGTACTTCGACCTAATTTGTTTTCGACCCTGTAGGATGGCTTTCACCCGTACTTGGAACTCACCATGAGCTCACGGAAAAAGATTTCCTCTGTACTTAAACGTCTTCATAGAAAGTGGGGCAGATCACGTATTGCTCAGGGAGATCCGACGTTGTACCCATATGATAAACTGCTGCATTCTGCTGGTTATAAATGGACATCAAACAGCAGCAGCATCACCGCAGGAGATGTATATGCAGCCCTTGGATCTCCATTTGTTTACCGCCTAAGGTTTGCATCTAAGTATTTGTTTGTGCACACTTTGTAGCTGATAGATGCATAGAAGAACTAGTATTTGTGATATAATTGTGGTAGGGTTATTCTGGGGATCTTTTATTAGGAGTTGTAATCTTATTCTCCATTATATAAGGAGAGGGTTAGAAGGGAAGGCAAGAAGGTATTTTGGTGGATTTTGGGTTTGGGGAGAAAGAAGGATTCTCCAGAAATATTCCTTCATTCGTGTTAAAGCTTTGTCGATATAAACTATATCAACTTTAATCGGGTAATTTCTTGATTTGTGGTGCTTTGTTCTTAACAGTAGCTTAATTTAGTCTTATGAGCATTTCTGTTCTTTTTTTTGGGTGTTTAGGTACGGATGGACCTCTGTGACAGAGAATAACGCCTCTGAATCACCATCCCTTCCAAGCTTCCGCACAACTGACGTTGGATGTGGCGGTATACAAAAGGGCTCTTGTGAACAAGCAGAGTGCGCCAACAAGAAGGTTGGTGAAGGTGAAACCAACCTCGTCGTCTCTGAGAAAATACTTCCTGATGGACAATTTCAATCAAAGGTTCGCGTTCGGTTTCCATATCGAGTGCAAACAAATTCCTGAACCCGTTTGTTTTTCTCTGTTGCATTTGACCTTGTACCATGTTTCCATATGTATTGATAAAGTAACTTTCATCATCTAATCAGGACAACAACAAAAACGATTGCTCAGAGCCAACATTGTTTCTGTGGGATGATCTTACAAATCTCAGCATTGGAGGTTTGCTTTCTGAAGCGTCATTGAGGGCTAACATCAACGATAATTGTAAAAGTTCAAATGGGGAAACCACAACTCTGTGGGTTGATAATCTTTCAAACATTAGCATTGGAGCCCTAATTTCCGAGGCATCCTTAGATGCCAGATTAAGTAATCGTGAACAGAAATCAATCCGTGATGATGCTGGTTTGCAAGATAACAATCAGTCTAAAGCAAGTGTCAGGGGTCTACTTTCTGAGGCATCATCCCTGGGCAAGTTAAGTGCTTGTGAAAAAGCATGGAACACGAATGGCTCTAGCCGACATCAATCATCTCTAATCTCTGATTCGTTGGATGCATTCCTGATAAATCGAATGAATAAGCCTCGAGGCTCAAGTATAGCTCCTTCTGAGCTAAACTCGTCTATACTTGATGCTGAAGATACATGTCATGCGTTTTCATTTGGGAACAACTTATCATCTCGGCTGAAGCGTGTTAGTACAACCTCCAAAAGGAGTCAAGATGGTGCTGATTCAGTCACAGTCGTGGAGAAGGTCTGCCTGGTCTAGATACCCACTGGATTTATGATTGGTATTCAAAAGATAAGATATTTTGTATACTTTGTTCGCAGGGAGAGGAGGGTAT
Source organism: Gynandropsis gynandra (assembly GCA_036759665.1). Lineage (NCBI taxonomy): Eukaryota > Viridiplantae > Streptophyta > Magnoliopsida > Brassicales > Cleomaceae > Gynandropsis > Gynandropsis gynandra. The sequence goes on from CM071868.1 coordinate 42,429,091, forward strand.
GAAAGAGGGAGGTGAATCAGAGAATGGGAAGCAGCTGCTTTGTACCACCCCACTCTATAATCAGGAAAGCAGCCTTGGGTTATCAGGCATCAAATGGGTATGTCATCTGACTCTTACCCGTTTCAATGCCTTTGAAAATGTTCCATCTCTTGTACATATCCTGGGGCATTCTAGGAAGAAAGTCTGTTACATGCTCATGATGTTACATACATGTTGTTGCTTATATGTGACACAGGGTGATTATTCCCTGGGACAGTTTGATATTGTTCTCTCTTCGTTCAATACCAATGCCCCCAAAGACACATCCGACAGTATAACACCTTAAAGGTAAGGAAATAATCATCATCATCATCATCTCAAACATCTTTTGATTACTAAAGACAAATTATGTACATGAATGAATCTGCAACGAATTGTTGCAATACCATTGCGGGGGATTTTCTAAACATCAATCATATCAGTCTTCATCTCTCTTCCACTACAATAAGAATACAATAGACTTGTGTAAATTTCACTTGTCTCTGGAGTAGTTTCATTCTACAATCCAATCGGATTGGAATTTAGGAGATTTAAAGACTCTTGGGAAGATCTAGTAAGTGAGATGGAAAGACTTTGAACAATTTTGATAATCTTTTCCTTATATCAGATTGGATTGGATTGATGAGAGTCATCTGTGACTATATATTATAAAAGACGTCTAGCTAGAATGATGGACCAGTTCTTTAGGTATCAATATGACTGAAAGTAAAAAATTGAAGCTGAGAGCTAGCAATAAGTAGGGTTACCTTTTGTGCATTTGAATCATTTATTTGAACCAACTTCATTCAAGAGCTTTTAGTATTTCAAAGCTCTTTTTTTATGTAATTAAAAAGAAAGTAAATAATATTGTTTGTCAAAGGCGGCTCTGGTAGAAGAGCAAAGAAGCGTGAGCAGCAAGAACATCAGTCTCCAACACTCTATCAACTTGAGAATCAGAAATGCTAAACCAACTTAAATTCTGAAACCCATCTTTTCTGTCTTCTTCTTCTTGAGATTTTCTATAAACAGTATAATGCCCACTTCCACTTTTCCCAAAATGTTCCACCACTGTCACCAGTCTGTACAAATTGCACTTGCTTGATGATTCTTCTATTATCTGCCCTCCATCCAAAACAAACACGAATCAATTAACCAATCATCTAAATGCCATAGCTTGTTTATGTTATGTTACATTCCCAACTAACCTTTTCATTGCTTTGTAGCAACTTGCTTTGCTCTGGATCCGGTGGTGTAGCATTTGACTCTTGTGAAGTTGTGAGTAAGTTTAATACTACTACCCCTGCTGCATTATATTTCTTGGATTGAAGGGTTGGCCTTATTTTGCTCTCTTCTGGCTTCATTCCTATTGCAGAGGTCGTAAATGGGGACAAATCCAGATCCATCGGAAATCTAACATGCCCCTGAAGTTCATAATTCAAGTAAGATTTTACTTGTGAGCGCGTCAAAGAAAGTATATAAGACAGAAGGGGTATAGGATTATACCCTTAGTTTGATTGATTCTCCAAACATGTTCATTGAAGCACGTTGCACTTGAATGCATAGAAGCTAATACAAATCGAAAATATCAATAAGCACAAACAGATGATAGGACTCGAGGGCATTTAGATTTACATATCATTACTTTGATTTGAATAAAAAAAAAAAGATTCAAAAGTCGATACCTTTGGGCAACGACCGATGCTTAATTGCTTCAAAGTATGAGAAAAGTTATTTGACCATGGTAGGGTTTCAATGATTTACATATAATTCACGAACACGATAAGATCGATCGTACATTAGAGATTGGACGGTAAAAAACTGGACACTGTAAGAAGAAGGCATGAAAGAAGTACCTCAGCCGCTCCTCTCACTGATAAGTACTTAAGAGCAGCAGAATGCCAACATTTACTGCAGTAATAATTTTCTACTTTCTCAGCAACAAAGAACTTCTTCAAACAATCTTCCAAAGTACATCCCAACATCTAATAACCCAAAACGATACGATTAAATATGGAAAAATATTTCACTTTTTTCAAATATATTTTGCTTATGAGGCGTTGAAACGTATGGAACCTTCCATAACGTACAATGTCGGAACCATTATCAAGAACAGGAGAGAGTGGTAAAGTATGAAAAAACTGAAACTCCAACGAGATCTGCAAAAGTTAACACAAATATGAATAACGGTACGAAAATCTAATACGGTTTAATTTTTGTATTAGTAAAATACCTGAGATGAACAGGTTTTACACATCAATACACTACCAAGAATTCCATCAAATGGTCCAAGAAAGCATTTCCGCCATCTCTCGAGCTCCGAGAAACCATTACAGTCCCTTGGAGAAAGAATTCTTAAGTTGAGAGACGTGATAACATCCGATAACGTACTTTGACGAGGAATATAACGATCCGTTAATTCCTCTTGTAACGACGATATCAAGTGAAAGAGTGCTTCTGCTGCATCCTACATTTGACAATTTCACTAACTTATCCACATGAAAACAGGATTCGAATCAAGAAAAAGACGGATCACGAACCTGTTGGTTTGTCAAATCGAAATTTTGAACATAACCCGACAATTCAATCATGACTTTACAAGGGCTGGATACAGTTCGTCCTCTTCTAACCATACATAGTTCTGTCAATACAAAGTACAATGCAAACATTATCAGCCATTTTTCCTTAAGAGGGCAAAAAAGAAAGGGATGAGATTTGATTTACCTTCAAGAAGAGATAATAAAGCAAAGGTAAGTGGCATATTTTCATCCTTTGATTCTTTTGAATCCTCTAAAACCCTTTGAAGATAAGCCCGGAAATCTTTACAACTTGCCAGAGCCTGATGATATATATCAATATTCAACCGTAAATTAGCTTAATAATCAACTAAGAATCCTAAGAGATAACAAAGAATCCAAAGGTAAGTGGATTTCTCCTTCATTGTTGACTGCAAATTCGAGAAAACTTGAGAGAGAAATCGAAGCAATGACCTGTAAGATGACATTAAGAAAGCAATTATTCCCAAGATTATGTAATCCAGGAACGAGAAATGAATCATTTTCGGCGTCTTCTTTAGCAGAAAACAGACCAAAGTCACGAAATCTTCCATCTTTTAGGGCTAAAACGAAACCAGCTACACCCACTAAACCGGCGACCGACAAGCTCGAAACCCACTTGGAAACCCTAAACCCTTCGGTCAGAAAACTTAGAATCGCCCTTTTGTCGGGTCCTCGACGGCCTTCCATTCTGTTACGTAATGAAAAAGAGAGATTCAGTAGATCTGTTTTGAGTGTATTTAGTTCACATAGACGCGTCAGCTTTACCTCGCCGGCCGAGAGACCTCCCGATACTGCGACCCACCACGACCCGAAGTACAATACTCTCAAAAATTACACCATCACTCAGAAGTGAATCATGTTTTTCGGACCAAATCAGAAGTGAAAAACATGTTTTCCGGACCAAATCAGAAGAGAATTCCCATCCTTTTGAGTATTTTTGTGTGTATATTTCACCTTTCGTCCCTTCAGCCAATTTGTCCATAACATTACCAATTTTTTTTTCTTCTTAGTCTCAATCGAATGGTTGGTGAGAAAGTTTAAATATTTCAAAAAATTCAAACAAATTGCCTTTAGATTCCGACAATAAATTAGGTTTCTGAAGATGTTGAAACAGGACGATGTGTCAAGTCATAAGTTTAATTATAACAGTGAAATCTAAACTTACACTTCAGAATTTAAAAGAGAAATTAAGATTCAAGTAGAATATCAAACCTTGAAATTGGAATCAAAGTATACAATGAATTTTACATCGTTTGCTTCTCTATGATCAAATCCAGGATGAGAAAAATTACACATTTATTCAAAGAACCAAATATCAAATCCAGGATGAGAAAAAATACACATTTATACAAAGAATCAAAAATCAAGTTCAGGATGAAAAAATTATACATTTTTTACAATCTTAAGATAAGAATTACAGACAAGGATTGAACTCCATTACACAAACTGATAAGTATCTACATTAGTCAAAAACCTCCACATTGATGATCCGTCGGAAGCAAACTCGACGAGGGTCTTCTTGAGGCGAGACAGATTCTGCACAATCAAACACAATAACAATACACTCAAAATACCATTCATTACTGATACCATTTTAAAAACAATTTCTTAACAAGAGAGAACTATCAGAATGCAAACGACCAATCTAGTGGACACCCAAAACGTTAACAGATATACATATATATATATATAGCAGAAGAGAGTATAGTATTGATAAGATCTCAGACATCCAAGGAAGGATAAAAGCAGCATAAGCTCTCAAGCCTGGCGAAGGCGAAAGCTCTTAGGCGGCCACTGCGAATGTTTGAGAAACAAGCCTTAGAATTTATCATCCTCGATCTTACGGTTCCCAAACACTACATTTACTTCAATGCCAACAGGCCACAGCAAAAGAAAAATATCAAGACCAAACTTTTACGGTTTCAGACATCCAAGGAAGGATAGCAACAGCATTAGCTCTCAAGCCCGGCGAAGGCGAAAGCTCTTAGGCGGCCTCTGCGAATGTTTGAGAAACAAGCCTTTGGGTTTTTCCTCATTAACCGATCAAACAGGTTCTAATAATACTGAAGATACATAAACTTGAGATTCAGACAAAAAGGAAATTATTAAAAACATGATCTTGCAGTCTCAGACATCCAAGGAAGGATGAAAACAGCATTAGCTCTCAAGCCCGGCGAAGGCGAAAGCTTTAGGCGGCCACTGCGAATGTTTTGAGAAACAAGCCTTTTGGTTTATCCTCATCGACCAACAAGATCAACACTGCCTATTATCCCCAAAAATGATACCATTTTTTTTTAAGAACTCTTGAAGAAAGATTTCATCCATAAATCACCAATTAAACAGTAGGCAAAGGGAATTAGATGAACGAACATGTGAGGGAATTATTCATCCATAAAACAATGAACCAATCCTGCTCCCAAGAAATTCAAAGAAAACCCTAAATTTGAAGCAAACAGAAAAGTCTCGGACATCCAAGGAAGGTTAAAGACACAACATAAGCTCTCAAGCCCCGCAAAAGGCGAAAGCTCTTAGACAGCCACTGCGATATAGAGAAACAAGCCTTTGGATTTATCATCATCGACAATTCAAAAGCCATTGCAGAAGAAAACAAATAAGAACATGCAGCAAAAACTAGGAATCAAAATTAAGAAGAAAAACAAGCAATTGAATTGATCATCATCCTAGTTTTTGCCTCTTGCTCTCAGTTGGATTCCTGCGAATCATCGACGACCATTCAAACGCCATTGCAGACGAATAAGCATAGTAGAGGGCGTGATGGATTATATAGTGAGAGAAACAGAGGCGGACAATTAGGGTTTTACTTCATTTCCCCTTTTCTATAAGTGCGTTTCGAAGATTCTAGATGCTCTGCTTCTTAATGGGCTTTTAATTATATGTTCGGCCCATTATGTGCACGACGCGTATATATATAGTTTTACGAATATTTTAACCAATGGAATACAATATATATTCATTCAAGTTATTAAGTATCTTTTTAATATTTATTAAAGCTGCAATCATTCACTCAATTGATCAAAACATTATAAATAATGGATATCTAAGACGTTTTCTGTTTTTATTTATTTTTTAACATCAATTTTGTTTTATAATTTTTAACTTTTATAAATTAATTTTTATTTATTTTCGATAAATATAAAACAAATATTATTTTAAACAAAACTGGTTACAAATTTAAATTCATTATTTAATAATAAAATAATGGGTTTGTAAATTTAATATCTAAAAACCAAATCGGTTCAGGTCGGTCCGAGTTCGGATTCGGGAGAACCCGAGGAACCCAAACAATCCGAAAAAAACAAACAAACAAATCCTAACCATCTCTCCCTCTCTTACTCACACGAACGCGCCTCCTGAAATTTTTTCTCAAATCGCCTCCTTCCTTCCTGTCTGTCGCCCCTCATCCTCCCATCCGTCGCCCCTCAACCTCTCGTCCATCGCCTCTCATCCTCCCGTCTGTCGCCTTTCCTCCTCCCGTCCGTCACAAAAGCTTCAACATTGTAAACCTTCCTTCTTGTCTGTCTCCTCCTTCCTTCTCATCCGTCACCCGTCAACCTCCCGTCCGTCGCCTCCTTCCTTCCCATCTATCTCCCCTCAACCTCTCGTCCGTCGCCTCCTTCCTTCCCGTTCGTCGCCCCTCAACCTCCCGTCCGTCGCCCCTCAACCTCTCGTCCGTTGCAGCAGCTTCAGCATTGTAAGCCTTCTTCCTCAACTATTTGTTTCAGTGTCTCTGTTTCAGAATTGTAATTCTTCCTCGACTCTTTGTTTCAATATCGCCCAAAGCCGGTGCATCTCACTTTCGCAGTATGTCTTATTCACATACTTTTTGTTACCTGAAACCATTATGTCTCTTTCGCAGCATGTCATCTTCTTTGGAGCTGTTATTTTCGCAATATGTACACTTTTGTGTTGAGTGTCAGCATTCTCGTCCGTCGTCGATCATCTGAAACCAACACTTTTGGTCTAAAAGTCACTTATTTGGTTGATTGCAAAACGAGCCCTGAGTTATTCTTGGATCATATAGATTTTTGCTTTCTTAGTTGTATGGTCGGTGGGCATTTAAATCCAAAATATGTTTTGAACCGAAGCTGAAAAATTCAATTGATAATGAAGCAAACTGTCTCTTTGTTGTTTGGTGACATAATGTATGTCTCTTTGTTCTTGTTGTTTGGTGAATCTCTCCGCTCATTGCCCTTGTTGTTAGGCTTTTGTTTGGCTTCAAATTTAACATTATACTAAAATTTTTGCGATTTGGTTTATGTCTCAAATGGAAATGACTGTTTTTATCATTCCGGTGATAATGAAGTTCAAGCAAACGAAAGAACTGCGACAGGTGTCAAGTGATATGCCTCCCAAATCCAAAAAACTGTATGTTCAACGGTCTGAGATATGGGGACATTTTTCTAGAGAAGGTGATGAATACAGTAAGTGTAATTACTGTAATATGAGATTGAAATGCAGGAGTAGTAAAAATAGGACTACTAGTATGACTAAACATATTCGCATCCGCAAAAACTATAAAAATTTTGGTGAAACAGATAGTCGGAATGTCTTAACTAGAGTTGATACTGAAAGTCAAAGTGATAGTAATATGTTTGTTGCTCGTGAATTTAGTAAAGAAGCATGTAGGTTTCAGGAATAGAGTGAAATATGTTCGATCATCTAATTCAAGGTTTCAGACATTTCAAGTTCAAGTGTTATAGGAAAAAAATGGTCGAGGGAGTTTGTTTTTGGATTGTAGCACAAGATGAAATTCAATTTTATCTTATGTTGAGTGCAGCGTTAAAATTTAGAACAACACTTTTTATAGAATGACAGATGATGACAAGCATTATGATGTTTATTTTCATGAGGAAGACACAATAAGTGGAAGGAGAAGGGTTGGACCGCCATCAAGTATTTGATTGGGAAAATGCTCGTCGAATGGTAAGATTCTTGAAAATCTTTTATGATTCAACGTTGGCATTTTCTGCTTCTACAAAAATGACATATAGTGGATGTTTTAACGAAATATACAAGATTGAAATGACTTTAACGCCTTGCAAGAAAAAGGATAAATTTGATAAGTATTGGGACGATATGGGTCAAATTAACAAGATTTTGCTAGTCGCTACTGTCCTTAATCCGCAACGTAAAATGAATTTTGCAATTCATTGTTTTGAAAAGATGTATGAGAATGGTGTGGTAAAATGTGGTGACACAAAATTGGTTGCGATCATCGTTTCGGATAGATACAACAACGAGTCTTCAACAATTAATGGATGAAACCGAATTCATGTACACACTTTCTCAAGGTATGAATTGTTTATATTTTTTTATCATATTATGTTATGAGACGTGATTTCTTTTTCATACAACTTGATTAGGTATTTATTTTCTATGCTCTTTATTACAATGTATGAAATGAACTTTAAATATTTATTTATTTATTCTAATATAAAATCGTAAAAAGTGTTTAAATTTCAGGTTGAAAAAGTTTATTTTGGCATTTTTCGGAGTAGAAGTGTTCTTCAATAATTAATGAACCGAATAGTTTTTATGGATTTTTTACTTGGTATTTTTTTTGAATTTTTACTTGGTAGGTATTGTTGTTTCTGGATCTTTTACTTTGTATTTTTTTTTTTTGTTTTTTGTATGTTAAATTTGGAACCTCAATTACCCGTTTAAAACTTGAATTACTCGTACTTAAATAACCAAAAAAACTCGAAGAACTCGAAATAACCCAAATACAATTCGTTTTTTATGGGTTCAATGTTTCAAAACCCGAACAACCTCAACCCGGACCGAAACGCGAGGAACCCATCCTAAAAACCAGACGGATTTTTTTTGTTCAATTTTTTAAAACTCGAGGAACCCGAAATCGTCCCGAAACCCGGATTGCACACCTCTATCCAAAAGACTTAAGAAAAACTTGTAGGACTACTAATTTAACAATATTTTAGAAACTAGTAATAGGCCCGCGCGATGCGCGGGTGGACAATTTTTTTTATAAAAATGAAAAAAGATTTTATTAAAAATTTTTGTGGATATTGTTTGTAAAATTAATATTATGTGGTAATGTTTAGTGTTGTTTCCCATCTCGTGGTTTCTCATCTCGGTTTTGTCGTTTTATGCTTCAACGGGATGCTCTTGCAGCCGTGCGTCTCTCGTATTCGCCTTGTTCTTCCTTGCTGAATTCTTCCAGTAGTTCCCGGGGGATCTATACAAATTAAATTTATGTTGTCGGTTGTATGTATTCCAAAAATAAAATTTATTTTTTGCAAAATTAGAAACGAAATTTGAAAAAACCATGTTTGAAACAAAAGTCATGCAATCTTTTAAATATAAATGGATGGAAATAATAACGTATACAGAGGTAAATGTGTTTTTAGTTTTCGTTTGGAATGAAATTCGTTCGTTTAGGGCTTCTGTATTGACTGAAAAAAAAAGAATTATTGTGAATAATGGTAGACAAACGTTTGAGTGCTGAAAACGGTGGGAGATGATAAAAACTAAGACTTACAAATAATTTTTTATGTTAATTTAAATACGTGACATGATTCAAATCAAACCGATTCGAACTCGAACAAATACTAAAATTTGAGTTCATATCTTAAATAAATTATTATTTCCAAATAAATTAGTATTTGTATGACTAAAATATAATTTAACGAAATGAATCAATGAAAATAAAAATTTATTAACAATTATTTAATAAGAATGATTTATAATATAAATTTTTTCCAAAACAATCATACATTATGAAACATTTTAACAGAATCATATATGAAAAAGTAAAATTTATTATTAGTGTTTATATGGTTTTTAAAATAATTCATATTTCAAAAAATTGGGTTTTAAAAAGTCGTGCAAATCAGGCACTCAATTTTTTTTTAGAGAATGCCAACCTGTTGATATCTCATCCAAAAACATATCGTGCATCAAAGTGTATAAGATTTATTTTTTCAATAAATTTGAGGATAAATTCGAGTTGATGATATAAGTATATCTATATATCCTCGTTGTTCAATATTCTTTTTTTTTCATTTTTGAGATCAGAGTCCAATTTCTTTCAACTTAAAAAACAATATTCTAAAAGTATAATTATTTATAATGGTTAAAGTTTTTAATGAATAGGATTGAACTTTCCTAGTTATTAAAATTTAAAAATATCAAAATAAAGATTTAAAATTATTAATAATAAAAAAGTATTTCAAAAGAAACATTCATTTTTAAAGATGTCTAAATTTTCTACATGGATACCTAAAAAATAATCTAAAAGTTACTGCCTAGTAAGCCTACCGTATGAGCATGGTCCTCTTGCAGGAACTATCTTACCCTACAACATCAACTTCCATGATCAAAAAAATAACACAAAACATTCGCTCTGGCTTGGAAATGACCGTATCTTGCATGTGTGGAAATATGGACAACAACTTCTAACAGATTCAGAGAGTTTGATGTTAGAGCAGTGACAATGTGCAACCTACCAGAGTTTTCCCCACAAATGTTAGAGGTTCAGCACCAGGCCCTAGTGAGAATGAGAATGCACACAATGCATAAGCCAATTTGTCTTCATATGCCATCAGTAAGTTGTTCAGATCTGGATTGGCAGCAAACACACACACCGTAGTTTCAGAAAAACATGAATCAAATGAAGAACGATGTGAAACATGAGAGGAAATATTGAATGACCTTCGTGACCAAGCTTCTGCAGAAACCACTTGCTACAAGAACACAACAACGTTAGGTGAGCCAAATACAAACTCTAGCAAAAAAAAGAGATCTCTATTTCTTTCTACCATACTACTGGCCCCCTCAAACAGTCAAATCTCCCAGGAAAACTGGAAAATAAACCCTAGACCCTAATTCCGGAGGGACGATGATATGATAACGACATCTGAAAATAATAACCAATTTTCTTTCACAACTCAATGCAATAGTGGATCAATACACCTAGGATTAGAATATGCCATAAGATAGTCAATAAACACTTCATCAGAACAAAGATATATAAAACTATTTTTGCCCATCACTTGAATATTGACATGATATTCCTTGCTATCACATTTTTATAAACATAAAATGATAGGCATTAGAGACTTACAAAAATAGTCTTAAGACAAAGGAAAGGAACACAAGCTTACATGTATGGCCCTGCAAAACCCATTAAAAAATATAAACATAAAATCATAACTTTGGCTGAAAATTTGCTTGGCATCCATGGAAAAGTTTATGTGCTCAAGAAACTTAACACCATACCAGGAAGACCCTTAAGAGCATTGAAACAGAGACACGTATCTTCCACTAACACCGCTCCGTTTACCTTCAAAATATCAGTAAACACATTTCATTTCACTTGCATCATTATTGAATGAATTCATATACAAAAGATTAAAAAAAGAGAATTACAAAAATGAAGGCTTCACCAACCGTGATATATTGATACAGGCATCAAGATATAACATTGACAATCTAATGGATTACCATTAGAGAATTTGTTTAATTGAAATATACTAAGAAGTAGAAAGTGTTCGAAGCTTGCATCAGAAAATTATGCGCAGAAGAAAAGAAAACCAACGAAAGCATCTGAATAGCAGCCAAACGAGCCATCTCTTTGGAGATATCTTCAGACTCACCCTGCAATTCAGGTACTGCAAAACAAGAACACCCAGAAACGCTAAAAGATCAAATAAGAAGAGAAAATCAAAAACCAAGATGAAAGGTAGAATTTTGGCAGAAATAATCAAAATGGGTACACACGATCGAGTTTGAGAGACTTGAAAGGGATGGATTTCCTAGAATCTTAATCATCGTCTATGCCAAATCTGTTATTTTTGTGTATTAGGCAACATGATTCTGCACGACACAACATATCGAGCACATAATATTAATGTTGGTTTGTACCTGTAAAATTGTAGATTTCTTCAATCGAATTGAAGACTTCAATCGAAGTAAACACCCTCCGTTGTAATTCCTCTTTATTGCTTCGATTCTTATCGCCCGGAGTCGTCCTGTGTCGAGCGTTTCTGATTTCCGTGCTCTATTGCTGAACTCGGGAAGAACCCTAATTCTTTTTTTCGTTTGATCCAACCTGGAGAATAATCTTTCGCTGATCGTTTTGGGTGTGAAAGGAGAATTCAAATCTCCTCTCGCATGCCGAGGTAAACGTCATTTGAATACCATCGATCGTGAAAGACGAAGTGACTCACCAAGAGCATTTCCCATCAGGGGCTTCGGGGACAGGAGCTAGAAGAACTAAACCAAAAGAAAATGGCCGTAGAAGGCTAGCTTTCAGAATAAGAAAAGGCACCTTATTAGCACGATAGGGGGATGCTTAGACAAGCAAAAAGCATTCAACAAAACTGCAAAAATTCTTTCTTAGGAGGGATTCCCCTTACTGGGGGTTGGACTATTACACCAACTGAAGCTTAGCTTAGGAAGGAATGGAAAGAGAGGAAGCTTGGAGAGCTAATGGAAAGAAATGCGTAAGAAATAACAGATCTGCGATAGAAGTCGAATACGATTAAGTAACTAGGGGCAAGACACAGACTTTAGAGCGTCAAGTCATACACAAACCGGAGTGACTTCACTACCTGAAGAAAGAAAGCTGCTTCGGCAGGGTCGAAGAAGACGTGTAAGACACCGAGGGGCCGGGGTTTCTTTGTTTCTTTATTGTAAGGCGTCTAGAAGCCCAATTTTTGGCTTTTTTTTTGTCGGGCACAAATGTTCACAAAGGAAATCTCCATGAGCAGCGTCTGCTTCGGCTCAAAGCGAATAGGCTGGGAAGCGTTGGAGAATTCTTTTTCTGTTCGGTGTCGGCATCTTTTCCTACTTCTAACAGTTCTCCTAACCGGGCAAGGTAATCGGCTAACCGGGAATTCATCTTCAGAGCTAAGTCCCAAGGAGGCAGGTTGGAATGTACGGGCGTAGGTTAGCGTCTCTTCCTAAACTATTTTTTTATAAATTTTATATTTGATCTAAAAATTAATTATAATAATGTTTTTATTTATAATTTGATCCTTAAAATTAATTTATTATATATATATCTATATATTAAATAAATTATATATTTAGTATTTATGGATACAAATACTTACGAATAATTAAATATACTATTTATATTTGTGGAGTATCTAACTAATATTTTGTCTAGCCCTAATCACAAAGGTCTCATGGATTGTATAGATAACAAAAATAGCATAGATATACGAATCACTCGAATCGCATGACTAATTTAAAAATATCAATATTATAATGGTAAAATTGAAATTAACTTTTTTTTTTTTTAACGAATAGGATTAAAAACTAATAGCAAGAATATTTTTGAAACTACAAGATTATCTATCAAGAAGACATCAAATAAACAAGAAAGATCGAACACAACAAAACCTAAAAAATAATCACGTAATTCAGTTCACAAGCAAGAAAAGCATTCATTTGTACACACATTTTACATACAAAGTGAAAGCAAATAATAAAAAAAAAGTCTATAGAGAAAAAGAAAGAAATTGCATTTCATTTCTTTTTTTCTTTTTTTAACTTCCACAGGCAAGGCATTCATCGCGGTTCGTAAGAGAACAAACCATCTGTGCCATTTTAGTATCATCTTCTTCTCCTTCTTCAGCCACCTCCGGCTTCTTCTCCTGTAATTGTCCCAAACCCATCAAAATCAATTTTTTTTACTTTCTATGTAAAACAGTAAATAAAATATGAGATTTTACCTTAAGCATGGCTGTATCCACTGTGAATTTAATTGCATCAGCTGCTGCACGAGATCTCAAGTAGTACATCCCCGTTTTCAGTCCCTTTTTTTTTATCAAATTCACCATCATCAGACCAAACAGGACATGACCAATTTATGTTCTGATTTATGTCCAGTAAAAAAAAATTTACCTTTCTCCAGGCATAGAAGTGCAAGGATGTGAGCTTTCCAAAATTGGGTTCGGTCATATGTATATTCAAGCTTTGACTTTGATCAATATAGCATCCACGATCAACAGCCATGTCCACCAGTGTTTTCTGCTTAATCTCCCAAACAGTCCTGAATTGGATTTATAGGGTAAGGTAAATCCAGTAAAACCTTTTTGAATCCAAAAATAGTAAGAGTGAGCATAAAATATCACAAAGATGAATGAAGATGTACCGATAAGTTGCCTTTAAATCATCAGGAATTTCAGGGACCTTCTGAATTGAACCATTCTCATAAATTATCTTGTTCTTTATAGCAGGAGACCAGAGGCTCATATCAGTTAAATCATGAAGAAGATGCTTATTCACCACCACGAATTCACCGCTGGAGACAGAAATGATCGAAAATAAAGACCAACGACCACCTGAAAACACATGAATTTTCTTGAATAGGCATACCTCAAGACTCTACGGCTGTAGATATTAGAGGTATATGGCTCAAAACATTCGTTGTTTCCAAGAATTTGACTGGTCGAAGCCGTTGGCATTGGTGCCACCAAAAGTGAATTTCTCACACCATTCTTCGAGATCATATCCCTTAACGCAGCCCAATCCCAACGATCAGAGGGCGTTACATTCCACATGTCAGGTTGAAGAATTCCCTAAAGATTTCATCCAATAAACAGCCAAGTCAATCAGCAACAACAGATGACAAAGATGACGTCATAAAGTCGAGAGAATCACAAGGAGAATCCATTACCTTACTCACTGGACTTCCATGGTATGTCTCATATGGACCATCCTTAGCAGCAAGCTCAGAAGATGCTTTAAGAGCGTGATAGTATATTGTTTCAAATATGTCCTTGTTGAGTTCTTGGGCCTGAGTATAAGGGTATAATTGTAATTTACTACTATTCTCTCATTAGGTCATATCATTAAACTCTATAGCTGTTTAATCAATAATTCAGATTACCATTCACACTGAGAACAAATAAAAAGTTGCAGAATGAAGAGAGATACAATACAACCAAAGATAAATTTATATTGGTTGATATCTCCTCTAGAGTAAAAAGTTTTACCTCGAGTGAGTCAAATGGCATTCCAAGAAGGATAAATGTGTCTGCAAGACCTTGTACACCAATCCCAATTGGCCTATGACGCATATTTGAGTTTTTCGCAGTCTCCACAGGGTAGTAATTCACATCTATTATCTTGTTAAGATTTGCGGTAATCGTTGCAGTTATCTGGCATATAAAGAATGAAAAACCAAGTCACATAAAATTGCAAAAGGCATGGAGATATTTCCCAAGAAATAATCATATTAACACTAAGATTTCCCAGTGCCTGACCTCTCCTAATTTATCAAAATCAAAGAACCTATTCTTTGAGCCCATACTGCCTACAAGCTTAGATGGATGAGCCTCCAATGGGACACCCTGTTGTGAACACAAGAAAAGCCACAGTTATAAATTGGAAGACTGTGGCTTTTACGTAATTTCCGGCTTCGTACTCACCTTCTCCCTTACGAATCGGGGTAAAGCAATAGATGCAAGATTGCATACAGCAGTTTCTGTTGGGCTAGTGTATTCAATGATCTCAGTGCATAAATTGGAAGACTTTATTGTTCCAAGATTTTGCTGGTTGCTTTTCCTGTTGCATGAGTCCTATAACAGAGTATCAGACTTTCAAAAGTCAGAACCAGAGGTTGTACAGACCATCAAACAAAGAATCATTACTATCTGTTGTTACCTTGAAAAGCATATATGGTGTCCCTGTTTCTATCTGGGATGTCAATATTTCATACCACAGCTTCTGAGCCTGCACAACTTTCTTCGCCTTACCCTAAAAATCAAAAGGCAACAACAAATGATATTAAGATACAAGACCTGATGGGTCCAAAATGAAGTAAAGCTAAGGATTAGAAAGGAATTACCTCCCTCTCATAAGAGGTGTACAATCTCTCAAATTCCTCACCCCAGCAGTCTGCCAAACCAGGAGCTTCATTAGGGCAAAACACTGACCACTGCCCATCAGACTGAACCCTCTCCATGAAAAGATCAGGGACCCAAAGAGCATAAAACAGATCCCTAGCCCTATGTTCTTCCTGCAATCAGAAGTGCATTTTTAAGGGTATACTAAAAGCCAACACACAGAAGAATTAATAGAAAGAACTCAGCAACTTATATCTTACCTTTCCATGGTTCTTTCGGAGTTCCAGGAACTCAAAGATGTCAGCATGCCATGGCTCCAGATATACGGCAAAAGCTCCTTCACAAATTACAGAACATACATAAGAAAACCCACACACAGACAACGCATGAAAGGAAATAATAATAATAATAATAGAGGCATCACAGTATATTATGGACGTACCCTTTCTCTTGCCTCCTCCTTGGTCAACGTAACGAGCAGTATCATTGAACACTCGCAGCATTGGAACAATACCATTAGATGTCCCATTTGTGCCACGGATGTAACTTCCAGTCGCACGGATGTTGTGAACGGCAACGCCTATACCACCAGCTGATTTGCTAATAACAGCAAACTCTTTCAGCGTATCATATATGCCTTCAATGCTGTCATCTTTCATGCAGATCAAAAAACAGCTACTTAACTGCGAACCCAATCATTTTCAACAAAGAATGTTAGTAACAAATTTATAATACAATATGCATATATATATTAACCAATTTGTATGTATGTATGTTCATACTTGAGGCCTAGGTGTTCCTGCATTGAAGAGAGTGGGAGAAGCATGAGTGAACCATCTTTGAGACATCAAATGGTAGGTTTTGATTGCAGAATCAATGTCATCTTTGTGGATGCCTACAGCAACCCTCATCAGCATGTGTTGGGGCCTCTCAACAACTTTTCCTTGGACTTTCAGGAGGTATGATCTCTCAAGAGTTTTAAATCCAAAGTAGTCATATTCAAAATCACGATCATAGATTATTTCACTATCCAGACGAGCAGCATTCTGGTAGTAGCAACGGAAAACCCAATTTAGCATCACATTGATATAACAGAGGGCTACATTTTATTCCCACAAATAACCAAATTGAAAACCTAAAGCAATACATTTACCTTCATGATTATATCATACACATCATCAGCAATTAGAGGAGCCTTTAGTCCTGATCTCTCATTGAAATGGAAGTACATATCCTTGACACTGCAAATATCAATCATCCATACAAGTTAATTCGCATGAAAACATAACATTTCTCACAGTTAGACCAACAAATATAGTAAAAAACAATACTCACGTCTCTGAAAATGACTTCTTAGTGTTCTTGTGGAGATTTGAGACAGCAATCCTGGCAGCTAGCTGAATATACACACATAACGGATGTCATATATACAGATACCCATATTTCATTCACTAAATTTTCAACCAGAAATCAGGATGATTTTGAGTATCTCAATCATAACAAAGAATATAGCAACCTCTAAGTCGTAAAGCCTATGCAAAAATGGATCGCCGATAAAACATAAATTTGCCAATTTCCTATAGGCACAATTATCAATTCAATCTGAAAAAAAACCTATTTAAACCGAGAATACAGAATTCTGGAAAATAAATTCAATTCTGGGCATAACAAAAGAAATTCAATACCAATTTCTCTACAGACAAAGAATCAAGGAGTACCCAAAAAGCAAATTCATACATACTC
The DNA here is from genome assembly GCA_036759665.1 of Gynandropsis gynandra. NCBI lineage: Eukaryota > Viridiplantae > Streptophyta > Magnoliopsida > Brassicales > Cleomaceae > Gynandropsis > Gynandropsis gynandra. The sequence goes on from CM071868.1 coordinate 42,446,246, forward strand.
GCTCCAAGATTTGGAAATACGGAAATTTCAAACTCACAGAAGCATAATCAGGATGATTGGCCGTCATGGCGGCAGCAGTTTCGGCGGCCAACTCGTCGAGCTGACTCGTTGTAACGCCCTTGTATACGCCGGCGCAAACTTTCTGTGACACGAGGACTGGGTCACAGTGGTCGCTGCTGAGTCCATAGCTAAGCTTCTTAAGCCTCGCAGTGATCTTATCAAAATGAACAGTCTCCTGCCTCCCGTCGCGCTTCACAACATACATTTTCTCGGAACAGGAATTCTGTCAAACAGGTCGCGTACAATGGAGGCGCAAAGGGATTTTTGGTTTGGAAAGAGAGAGAAATTTGGAAAGAGAGGGAAATTCTAGGGTTTCTTGTGAATCCTTCTGCTTTGTCCTTTATCGGCCCCGAATTTTGTCTTATTTTCCCGGGAAAATTGTGAGAGTTTCCCGCCAATTGTGATATCGGTGTGATAAAGTAAAAGTAAAAATTTTTACTTTAGATATTATTTCGACTTAATTCAACATAAATTCATATTTAATTAATATAAAAATTTGATTAATTTTAAAATTTGAATCCTTTATTCTGATATCAACACATTAAAACTAAATTCAAATATAAATAAATATTATATTATATTATTTTAAACAATCAAAACATCAACCATATATATCTAAATACTAATAAAAGGTAAAGTTCCTCTACATAGTGTACAAAAACAAGTGTTAGATTATTATTGGTCAAAATCATTATATGTGTCACTTTTTAAGTCGTTAGATGTTTTAATTTTTTTTTGATGTTTTTGATTCATCGTTACCGTTGATTAAAAAAAACTGATGATTCATATTTATTTTTATCTGTCCAGTAAAGGATGATTCTTTTCCTCCATCACATTGGTATCGACGGAAGGTTGACGAGAGGGTCGACGGAGAGGTCCGATAGCGAGAGGGTCGACGAGAATGCTAGCGGAGAGTCCCGACGAGAATGCTGGCGGAGAGTCCCGATGGCTAGAGGCCCGACAGCGAGAAGGCCGACTAGAATACCCACGGAGAGCCTCGGCGGCGAGAATGCCGGCGGAGAAGGCCGACGGATAGCCCCAACAGCGAGAATGTTGGCGGAGAGGTGAAGTAGCTGAGCAGCGCGGGAGCATGGCGATGGCGAAGCTGCGACGAAGAGGAGCTGCGGGGGAGACAAACCCTTGGGGTTCTGAAGAAGTCTCCAGAACTCTTCGAACCCCTATGGTATCTGAAGACACGCGGACTGCCGGGTTGAAGTCCAACACGAGACGGGCTGAAGAAGAAGCCTACACTGAAGCCCGTTCCCTCAGCAGCACCGGCCCAGCAGCACGATCAGAAGCCCACAACAAATGAAGAAGCCCATGCAAAACAGAAAGAACGGGATGAGCAACTAAGGAATAAAATCGGGGAGGTTAAGACGGGATTTTCACAATAGACAGAAGGAATATTTTGTGTCAGGGTTTGTTATGCAAAATACCCATACGGTTGAGCATTAACAACCTAAGAAAAACGGATATATATGTAATGCACGGGTAATATTAATGAAAGGAGCATTATTCAAAAATTTATGCATTGTTCATTCACCAAATTCTGAGAGAAACACGTGAGGTTGAGGGAAAAACACCAAATACTGATCAACACAAAAACATTCAGCCATCTATTTCATTTTTGTTTGCACAATCTTAAAATGCAAGAAACTATATAGCTCATGACTTCAATCATTTTATTCATGATCTGAAGAACATTATAAGAACAATTGGTATCAGAGCCCTTCGGATCTAAAGGCCGAGAGGGAGCACAAGCACGAGACGAGCACAAGAACCAGCACAAAACTACACGACACAAGCAACACACAAGGAGATGCAGAACGTACCACAGATTCCTATATTCGACGGTAAGAGCTATAATCTATGGCTCATTAAGATGAAGGCGCTGCTAAAGTCGAAGCAGCTCTGGAAGGTAGTCACAGAAGGACTATCGCAAAAACCCGCTACCGGGGGTGTTCCCGTGGGAGAGGAGGTGCAGAAGGCTATCCTAACGTGGGAAGAGTTAGAAGCAAAGGACCAGACTGCGTTGCAACTTCTATTCAGCGCAGTGACGGAGGAAATATTTGCCGCGCACATATCCGTGTGCGAGACGTCAAAGGATGCTTGGGATCTCCTCAAGGAGAGGTTCCAAGGGGATCCCAAGACGGCTATGATCAAACTCCAGCGTCTAAGAGCCAACTACTACACCCTAAGACAGGGAGACAAGGAGACCATAAAAGACTTTGCCAACAAGGTGACTGAACTAGCTAACGAGATGAGGGCGTATGGAGATGATATTAAGGAGGACACACTGGTGTCAAAGATATTATGCTCGCTGCAGGAGCGTTTTGACCCGTACGTTGGGGTCATTGAACAGACCAAGGATCTCACCACACTCACGGTGGGAGAGCTTGTTATCTCTTTTCAGTCTTAAGAGGCGAGACTTGAAGACAGACACGGTGGAGGCTTGGAAGGTGCATTTCAGGCGAAGTTTAAAGGGCTTAAGGTCAGCCACGGCAGATCTGAGTCTAGCAAGAAACCCTAAGGGGAAGAGCTACTGCAACATATGCAAAAAGGATAACCACAATGAAAGCCAATGTTTCTTTAGAAACAAGCAAAATCAAGGAGAACAAAGCAAACAAAACAAGTCTAAGAAGGAGTGCTACACGTGTGGAAAGGTGGGTCATTTCTCACGTGATTGCAAAAATAAACGACCAGCACAGAATCAGACGCAACTAAATCAACAAGAAGATGAGGAAGAAAACATGTTGTTCACGGCGACACACCTTACACATGAGATATTTGAGGACGACGTATGGTTGGTAGACAGTGGTGCTACAAATCATATGGCCAAGCACGAAAGTTATTTCACAACCCTAGATAGATACTTTAGAGTACCTATAAAGGTTGGAAATGGAGGGGCTTTGACCAGTGCCGGTAAAGGTAACATTCAAGTTCATACTAAGAAGGGTGTTAAAGTTATTAAAGACGTATTTTTAGTACCGGGGTTGGACAAAAACTTGCTTAGTGTGCCGCAAATGGTTAGAAATGGATACGGAGTTGTATTCATGGAAGATAAGTGTTTGATTCGGGACGGTGCTGGAAATAAAGTGGTGGAAGTGCCTATGGTTAGAAAGGCCTATCCTCTGAAATGGAGGATAGTGAAGGAGGAGGCTAGAGTGACTCAGGAGAAGTTGGGAGTGTCTGAGCTATGGCACAAGAGGCTGGGTCACGTCGGGTTACACAACCTGGAGAAGTTACAAAAAGGTAACTTGGTGAAGGGGCTACCACAGGTGCCCTTAGTGAAAGAAGTGTGTGAAGCCTGTGTTAAGGGGAAGCAACACAGACTGGAATTTCCAAAAGCATCAGAGTATAAGGCGGAGAACATTTTAGGGTTGATCCACACGGACCTATGTGGACCAATGAGTACACCATCGTTAGATGGGAGTATTTATCTACTCACCTTCACAGATGATTACTCCCATATGACATGGGTATATTTCCTAAGGTTAAAGTCTGATGTACTTGGGATTTTTAGAAAATTTGTGGTACAAGTTGAAAATCAAACGGAGAAGAAGGTTAAGAAGCTAAGATCTAACAGAGGGACAGAATTTAACTCGAAGGAGTTCTCGGATTTCTTGGCCGAAAGGGGGATAGTCAGGGAACTAAGTGTGGCCTACACGCCACAATAGAACGGGGTTGCGGAACGAAGAAATCGTATCTTAATGGAGATGACACGAAGTATGCTGAAGGACAAGAACATGCCTAACAAGTTTTGGGCAGAGGGAGTTTTCACTTCGGCATATATTCAAAACCGGTTGCCTACAATGGCGTTGAAGGATAAGACCCCCCTAGAGGCTTGGAGTGGACATAAGCCATCTGTTGGACACTTAAAGGTGTTTGGGTGCCTATGCTATAGGATGATCCCATCACAGAAGAGAAGGAAGCTCGACGACAAGTCTCAGACTTGTGTTTTCGTGGGTTATAGTAGCCTAAGCAAAGGCTATCGTGTCTATGTGATTGAGACTGGGAAAGTGGAAATGTCAAGGGACGTGATATTTGATGAAGAAAATGGCTGGGATTGGGAGACAACGGCTGAAAAACCTAGAGTGGATATACCAGTAAGTTTCCTTAACTCCCAAGGCAATACTAATCCTGAGGGAGTACCTACTATGTTTGAGGTAGGTAGCTCATCGAGACATGGGGGTGAGAGTGGTAGTCGATCAATACCACCTATGACTCCACTACGACTCTCACTATCCAACACGCCTACGACACAACAAGGAAGCACCGAGAATACTAGTGAATCGTCTAGAGAGGTTCACAGGACACGTAGACTCAGCGACATCTACAGGATGAATGAGGACTCAGATGAGTTAGAATCGGAAGAAAGTTGCTACCTAGCTACGGTAGAACCTACAACCTATGAGGAAGCGTTAAAACATCCGAATTGGAAGGAGGCAATGGACGAAGAAATGAGAATGCTACAGAAGAATGAAACTTGGTATCTGGTTGAGAGACCCACTAATCAAAAGGTGATAGGGGTAAAGAGGATATTTAAGGTTAAAACGGACGAATTGGGGAAGATTAAAAAATACAAGGCAAGGCTAGTGACTCGGGGGTTTACACAAACTTACGGGCTAGACTACAGGGAAACTTTTGCCCCGGTATCAAGGCACGATACCATTCGGACCTTGATAGCCGTGGCAGCTCAGAAGGGCTGGCCTTTACATCAAATGGATGTAAAGTCAGCGTTCCTAAACGGGGAGATCATTGAAGAAGTTTACGTTGAACAGCCACCGGGTTACGAGGTAACTGGTTCTGAGCATTTGGTTTTAAGATTGAATAAAGCGCTATACGGTTTGAAACAGGCACCGAGGGCGTGGTATAGCAAGATTGATGCGTTTTTTCTACGGGAAGGATGCATTAGGAGTCATTGCGATGCTGCAGTGTACATCCAGTTTAAAGGAGGTAACATTTTGGTGATTTGCTTATATGTGGACGATATAATCTTATCGGGAAGTTGTTTTAAATTGATTAAGGAGTTTAAGATCAAACTCAGTTCAGAGTTTGATATGAGCGATTTGGGTACGCTCAGGTATTTTCTTGGGTTCGAGGTTAATTACCTCATTGGTGGTATCTTTTTAAGCCAAGAAAAATACGCAACCCAACTTCTTTCGAAGTTTGGGATGCTGGACTCTAAGGGAGTTAAAACTCCCTTAACCCTAAATTCTAAAAATGCAGAAGGCGGCGATGAACTTACCGATAGTACGCAGTACCGGAGTATTGTTGGCGGGATCTTGTACCTCGCATCCACCCGTCCCGACCTTGCGTTTGCGGCCTCGTACCTGTCAAGAAAAAATTCCAAACCGACAGTACAAAGCCTAAATAACGCAAAGAGAGTTCTAAGATACATACGTGAGACAACAAACTACGGGTTAATATTTATGCAAGTGGAGAATGCTGAGCTAGTTAGGTTTGCGGACGCAGACCTAGCTGGAAGTACAGAAGACATGCGAAGCACTACTGATTTTTGTTTTACTATCGGGAGTTCGATTTTCAGCTGGAAAACCCAGAAACAGACTATAGTGGCTCAATCTACGGCCGGGGCCGAGTACATGGCACTAAGTGCGGCTACGAATCATGAAACCTGGCTACTACGGTTATTCGGGGAGTTAGGGTTTTGCATGCAAGGGGGTGTTCCTATCTACAGCGACAGCACGGCGGCTATCGCGATCGGAAAGAATCCGATCGACCACAAGCAGACAAAACATATAAAAATTAAATTTCATGTAGTACGGGAGGCGCAAAACGAAGGAAGGATTCACTTACATCACGTGCGCGGAGAGGACCAGCTTGCGGATCAGTTGACGAAGCCCCTACCTACCGAGAGATTCACCATGCTGCGCAAGAGGATCGGCGTAGCTCCCCGGCCGCTCAGGAGGGAGACTGAAGTAGCTGAGCAGCGCGGGAGCATGGCGATGGCGAAGCTGCAACGAAGAGGAGCTGCGGGGGAGACAAACCCTTGGGGTTCTGAAGAAGTCTCCAGAACTCTTTGAACCCCTAGGGTATCTGAAGACGCGCGGGCTGCCGGGTTGAAGTCCAACACGGGACAGGCTGAAGAAGAAGCCCACGCTGAAGCCCATTCCCTCAGCAGCACCGGCCCAGCAGCACGATCAGAAGCCCACAACAAATGAAGAAGCCCATGCAAAACAGAAAGAACGGGATGAGCAACTAAGGAATAAAATCGGGGAGGTTAAGACGGGATTTTCACAATAGACAGAAGGAATATTTTGTGTCAGGGTTTGTTATGCAAAATACCCATACGGTTGAGCATTAACAACCTAAGAAAAACGGATATATATGTAATGCACGGGTAATATTAATGAAAGGAGCATTATTCAAAAATTTATGCATTGTTCATTCACCAAATTCTGAGAGAAACACGTGAGGTTGAGGGAAAAACACCAAATACTGATCAACACAAAAACATTCAGCCATCTATTTCATTTTTGTTTGCACAATCTTAAAATGCAAGAAACTATATAGCTCATGACTTCAATCATTTTATTCATGAGCTGAAGAACATTATAACAACAAGAGGGCCGACGGATAGGCTTAACGGCGAGAGGGACGATGAGAACCGACGGAGAGCCCCGGCGGAGAGAGGATCGACGAAGAAGCCCGAAGATCGACAAGAAATTCAGAATGGAGATGGAAGCTCAACCATAAATAAGAAATGGTGGATATGAATGGAAGAACAAAACTAGACGACCAGAGTTAAGGAAAAGAAGGAAGAAAGATTAAATAACTCTAATAGCGTTTTAGTAATTGTTATAAAAATAAGGATATTTTAATAATTTTAAAAGTTTATAAATTTTTTATTTTATGTATAGAGTTTTAAATATAAGTTTGTAATTTTAGTAATTTGATTTTTAGATTTTACAAGATAGTTTTATAATTTAATAAATGTTACTATTCGGTACGTTTTATATTTAATTTTTTAAAATTATTAATTATTTTTGTAATTTTAACATTAAAAATTTGATATTTTTTAAAATACAGCAAAATTGTTAAAAAACCAAATTTTAGTAACAATTTTAGAAAATAAATTTACAAAATAAGTAATAGTTTTACAAAATATTAAATTATTCTAAATATTAAAAAATTGTTAAAATTAAAATTAAATTAACAAATTTTGTTTAAAAATAATTAAATATATAATTTAATATATAATTAAATACATAATAAAATAACCTGTGCTTCGCACAGGTACAGTACTAGTTACTATATATATAAATAAAATATTAATAAACATAAATTATTAAATTATTTTTAGATTAAATATACATAATCTCGCATTTAATAAATAAAGAAATGTGTATATTATTATTATCAATTCACAAGTTGAATTAACATGGGACTTTTCGATAATTTTGAATTCATTTTGGATTTATTTTCTTTTATTAGGGGTTACCATTTCTCCTAAATTTTATTATATTCACCTTTGATAGTTTCTTCTAATATATAACATTAAAAAGGTGGAAATTTTGCATTCGATTACACGGCTTTAAGTACATAGAAACCCACAGATTAGACGTATTTGTAAGCTTCGACATCAAGAAACAAACATATATACACAAGAAGCTCAAAACACGATTAACAAACGTAATTAAGACGTAATTAATTAATTAATTAACCCTATAGTTAGATTTGCTAAGCTCGTTCCTTCCCCCTAATCTGATCGCATCTTCTTCGTTGCTCTGTAAATACTCTCGAGGGACCGAAGCCTCTTCTTCTTCTTATCCATCCGACCGGGAATATTCTCTCGAACGCCGTCGTTTCGTCTGGTCGGGACCATGTTATCGTTATTATTACTAATCCTCGAACTAACATCTTCATGTCTTGTCTTGTCGCCATGTCCAACGCCGCTACAGCTACTGCTACAACTTATCGTCGTATCTTCCTCGCTTAGCTGTATCAGCTGCTCCGCCGCTGCCATCTCTGTATCTGAAAACTTCTTCTCCGATTCACCGGAAAACTTCGTCTCCTCCATTGGATCGATCATCGGAAAAACTTCAATTCGCTTGTATTTCGTCGAGGGGAAAAGAAACAACAATGTCGGTTTTGCAAGAAGAACGTGCCTTCTGAGAATCGCGTTTCGAAAGATGATATTATTAAATTTAAACCTAAGGGTAATCAGCTACAACCGTGTGTATTATAATAATGATTTTCCACCGTCGATTAGTTGACCGACTTAAGTGTTCTCTCAATGATCTAACGGTTGAAGAGTTTTCTCTGTTACTTCTCCGATGGGGTTTGCTTTTATAGACAAGATTTGGTGGGGTCCACGTAAGCATAAACCTTATAATGGGACCCACATATCACTATCCACATGTCATGATCTCACAAGCGGAATCGCCCTCCATGACCGTTCGATTTTCAGCCCATTTAAATATAAACGAGTTTTCGAGTTTTATACCGTAAAAAGTAAACAAATTTGCGTACGTAGAATTTTTATTTATATCGTTAAGATCACGGCTTCATTACTTTAACAATTGTTCATAATTTCCACGAATATTAATTAAATCGAAATTGAAATCACGGATTATTCGCCGTTATAAGAAAGTATTTTACTCCAATTTATATTATATCCAATAAAAATAACTAGTTTTTTTGTTTTCATGGACATTGTTATTGCTAAAAGGGACAATATTTCGTTTTACATAAGATTTTATTTTATATATATTTGTCGATAATACATCATTAGTTTTATTTAAATAATACAAGTAATAAATAAATATAAGCATATAAATTTTGGGAATACAATAGACTTCCTTATTGACGGAATTATAAATATATATTTCTGCTCTCCCTTAATAATACCATACAATAACAGGGAAAATAATACATGGAAGAAAAAGAAAAAAAAACTCCCTAAAGCCAAATAAATCAAAATACAACCATTTTAACATATAATAAAAGAATAAATATAGAAAAAAAGTAAAAAAAAAAAACACATGAAACTGCACATCTCCTTTGTTTACACAACACAAAAAAAAAAACATATTTATTGTCTTTTTTTGTTCTTTTTCCGACAAAACTCCGTCGATGTTTCCTATCTTAAACCTAATCTTCGTGTTGCAGAGAACACCATAGACGACCGAAGCTTTTTCCTTATTGTATTAATCTTAATTATCACAATTCAGACCACAGATTTCCAACACTGGTCCATCTTTGGACACAAATGGATTAACTCTTACCCACAAAAGTGTAAGAATGGAAGCAAGAAGAATCGACCATACCAGAATAATGGTGGGCATTCGATCTTGTTTTCCAAGCAATCCTTTGAGAAAAGGGTATAAATGTATAATCACCCAAAAAGCGAAGAACAATCTGCCAAAGAGAGGTCCCCAAGAGTCATATCCATTGTTAATAGCATCTGAAATTCCGACAATAACTCCGATGATGTTTATAATCAAAAGGGTAGTCGGAGGAATAAGTAAAGTTGTCCACTTGAAAATATAAAGCTCTGAAAATTCTCCATCATCAGCTGCTTTTGAAGTGACTGTAAAATTTGTATTAACACCAGCAAGAACTTTGAGTAGACCTTGAAAAAGAGCAAATAAATGTGATGATACTCCTCCAATTACCCAAAATTGTTCATTTCTCCACCAATCATCGATCCCGACACCGCCCCATTGCATTTCGAGAATACCCGTTACCGCTATCGATATGAACATAAGCATGAAAAGGATACTTGCATAATTGCTGATCTGCAAATACAAGATAAAACAGTTCCTTTAAGTGTTCATTCGTCAAATATGGATTGAGCCTAACCAATCCCAAAAGTTAGTTTAGTAGTTTGGGTTGCCCAACATCATATTACAAGTCCCAAAGTTTATGTCTTAACCGATATGGGATAATTTATCATAACACCCCTCCTCATGCTCAGGCTCGATCCTGGAGCGTGGCTCAACATCAGTATATTAAAATCGAACGAACCAAACTCTGATACCATGTCAAATATGGAATGGACATAATTAATCCAAAAAACTAGCTCAATACGAACCGGACTCTGATATCATGTCAAATATAGGCTGAGCCTAACTAATCTCAAAAACTAACTCTAACTAATCTCAAAAACTAACTCAAGAGGTTAGGATTGCCCAACATCAGTCAAATCGGGACAAACTAGACTCTGATATCATGTCAAATATGGACTGAGCCTAACTAATACTAAAAACTAGTTCAAGAGTTTAGGGTTGTCCAATATCATATATACAAGTCCCAAAATTCATGTTCTAGTCGATGTGGGACAACTTATCATAATATCATTCATCATCTCTATGAAGAAAGGGTAGAATGGTAAATTCATACCTCAGGGACGATGAATTTTCCGGTGAGAAGACAAATGGCGGGTAAAGAACAGTAAACGAGTAACGGAATCGATGTCCACGGATAGACAACGGAGTTAATGTAAGAGAATCTTTCCAACCATTTTAAGCCACCACCATAACCGTACCAAATCGGACAATGTCGACTCAAGAAAATCTCGACAGATCCAAGAGCCCATCGAAGAACTTGATGAAGACGATCCGATAAATTAATCGGAGCTGATCCTTTAAAAGCTGGTCGTTTAGGCATACAATACACAGATCTCCAGCCATGGCAATGCATTTTGAAACCAGTCAAGATATCTTCAGTGACTGAACCATAGATCCATCCAATCTATACGTGTATATATATATATATATACAATTCAATCAGAAATTTCAGTTCATACGAAATCGTATCGAAAGATTGAGTCTTTGATTATTTACCTCTTTACCCCATTCGGTTTTATCTTCATATCCACAGCTAATTACTTGAATAGCTTCTCTTAACAATGATGCAGGACTAGCATTACAAGGCATTCCACCATTTTCCAGTTGAGCAGAAGCAACAAATACAGGAGATTGACCAAATTTCTTCTCTAATTTCAATTGGGTCATCTCAGATCTTTTATCTCCTGCAATCAAATCTCATAATCAGTTATGTTTCAAGTTACCCAAATGCCAGAATCATATAAAGTAAATATCTTTTTTTTACCACTCTTCGATATTCTCGAGTGCATGTATCTGTTTACCCAAATACCAGAATCATATAAAGTAACTATCTTTTTTTTACCATCTTCGATATTCTCGAGTGTATGTATCTGTTATCTCAAAATCAATTATGTTTCAAGTTACCCAAATGCCAGAATCATATAAAGTAACTATCTTTTTTTACCATCTTCGATATTCTCGAGTGCATGTATCTGTTTTGAAGTCTCCTTATGCTTCTTGTTCTTATCTTTTGTATTGGTTTTCTTCTTCTTTCTTGATCCAAAACATAGACAACACCATTTAGGCCAACAGTTACAGGTTTTGCCCGGCGCCTTTTTCTTCTTTGGTGCGTCATAACCATACAACGCTTGCCTTCTGAACACACATCCCGTCCCTACGTATATCGGTCCTTGGAGGCCATCTAGACCTTTCATGTTAATCTGTTTACAATGACGAAATCCGTTAAAATACCCGAAAAGGAAAAAAGTTGAGACCTTTGTAAGATGAAAATGATACATACATCGAAGAAAACGACATTGCGATTTGAGTATCGATCATGTCTATCGATCCCATCGAATCTCTGAGGAAATTGAACATAACAAACTTTTTTTCCTGATTGTGGATCCATCAAGAAACACATTGCTTCCCTAAGTGCCTTGCTGTTGTTTATGTAATGATCACAATCGACGTTAAGAAGGTAAGGCGCATTCGAGAGTACAGCCGAGACCCGAATCTTCAAGAAAGTAAATTACTTTTTAGTTTGGCGAAGAACGAAAGGGAAAAAGATTCAAGAAAGTAAATTACTTTTTAGTTTGGCGAAGAACGAAATGGAAAAAGATTCAAGAAAGTAAATTACTTTTTAGTTTGGCGAAGAACGAAATGGAAAAAGATTCAAGAAAGTAAATTACTTTTTAGTTTGGCGAAGAACGAAATGGAAAAAGATTCAAGAAAGTAAATTACTTTTTAGTTTGGCGAAGAACGAAACGGAAAAAGATTCAAGAAAGTAAATGACTTTTTTTACCAATGAATTCATAGCACCAGCTTTCTTATGGTGGTCAAATCCCGGCCGCTTCTCACGAGAAACGTAAACCAAACGAGGTAATTCATTTCCTTCTAAATCACGAACACCGCTGTGTCCCAAAAAGACCTGTCGTCCAAATATCTTTTAAGCCGCGGTCTATGTTTTAAACGATCAAAGACGAAGTAGAATCTCTCACCTGAATCATTCCTGGATGGTCGCGTACGTTGTTTCCAGGCCACGGAGTTCCATCTTGCATGGTCCAACCTTCCTCGGGAACTTTTTGTGCCGTAGCAACTAATGCGTTTATTTTTACTTTGAATTCTTCGTAGTCCCGCTGCAAACAAAACAATCATATAATTAACACTTTTTGGTCAATCTTATCGAATTTGGATTAGGGGTAGGCATTTCGGTTAACCGGACCGACCCGGACCGAATAACCCGATCCATGAGATATACGGGTTATAAGAAAACCCATATGGGCTCAATATTTAAAACTCATTTGGTTCGGGTCGATTCGAGTTCGGGATAAAACGAGGAAACCAAACAAACCGAAAAAAATTCACAAAAAAAAGAAAAAATCTTAAACCTAACTCACATCTTCTCTCTAAGTCATTCCTAAAAGATTTCCCCAAAAAGTTTTTACTTGGAATTGTTTATAGATTTTTAATTTGTATTTTTTTGAATTTTTTGTATGTTAAATCTAGAATTACCCCAAAAATTCACAAAAACCCCATAAAACCCCTAATAAAACCCAAATTAACCGTACCTAAATAACCGAAAAAACCCGAAGAACCCAATATATCTAAATAACCCAAATACAATTCAGGGTTTTTGGGTTCAATGTTTCAAAAACCGAACAACCCGAAAACAGACCGAAACCCGAAAAACCCAGACCGAAAACCAAATAGGTTCAATTTTTTATAACCCGAAGAACCTGAACCCGAGTAACTCGCCCCGAAACCCGGATTGCCCACCCCTACTTTGGATCACGATGATATGCAAAAACAAAGCACAAACCTTCATTGAACGACGCTCCCTGACAAAAGCGGGATGAACTTTATTCTTCAAATAATCCATCTTCTGGCCAAAATACCATTCGGGAGCACGAGGCTCGATGTTGAATTTCTTACAAAACGGCACCCATTTCCTTGCGAATTCGGCCGTCTCAGAAAGAGCTTCAAATGTAAGCATTGCAGCACCATCATCTGATACATAACAAGCAACCTTGTCCACCGGATAATCAACCGCAAGAATCGACAAAACAGTATTTGCCGTAATCAATGGCGGCTCTTTCAAAGGATCCACGGTACTGACAAAGACATCGACAGATGCTAATTCCGACGGCTTCCCTTCTTTCTCATACCTATAATGTTTCACAAAGAATTATAAAGCAAGAATCTTTCATTTTACAATTCAAATTTTCGATTATGTTTACCTGAGAGAGAGCCTGTCGAGGTACGTCTCGCGTTCAATCGGACACCATTTTGGAAACTGATCAAGAATCCAAGAAACCGCAAACCATATTTCACATATTACCGACGTTAACCATAACCCAAACGCATCTTTTACGGGATGAAGAATTCTATAATGGAAAAAGAGACCAAGAATTGCAAGCCGAAGCAAAATCAAAATCCTATACGGATTGATCTTGCTTGAACGAATGGGTAGCTTCCGTGATAACGGCTGTCTCCCTTCATCCATCCTGACAGAAAGCCGTAGAAACATTTTCAGAATGAAATGACAAATATCCGAAGATTTAACGGTAATATACTTACATGGGTAAATCAGGATCATCTAATACATCGCCATCGAGACCTCCTCCGTTATTACCGTCTTCATGTTTAATAACTTGAAGTTTCTCTCCTTGTCTTTTCTTCCATTCTTCCATCCGATCTTTCCACGCAACGCTTCCATATCCATAAACAGCAATATCTTTCTGAGGAACCATGGGTCTTGTTTGAGCTGTAATAACATATCAGTTTATGTTCATAAAAAGTTTAAAAATAGAAAAAAAAAAAAGATCAGTATGACTTACTGGGTGCTGAAGAATCTGTAAATGGTGAAGGATGAACCCTACTTCCATATCCATTAGATGGAGGAACAATCAATGCATGTCGATCCGAATACATATCAGCATCCTGAGAATCATCATAATTCTCTCCATTAGTATCTCCCAAAGGTTCAAGAAAGCGCTAACGGGTTCGGCGAATATATATATTTTATTTTTATTTAATATAATTATAATATAAATATTTAAAAATATTTATAATTACTTAATTTTATAAAAATAAAATAAATAAAGTTTAGTATTTATAAAAAATATGTATAAGTATTAAATTCACAATATCAAACTTACGACGACAAACAATATAAAACAGACAAAATATCAAAATTGGACGTTGAGTGAGGACGATGTTAGACCAAGAGTGGAGATGAAACAAAGATGAAGATAAGAAATGAAAATGATGACAACATGTGAAAGACGAGACGATAAAAGATAAGAAAACAAGGATAAAGACAAAGACTAGGATAAGATACAAATGTGAGGATAAGAGAACCAGATTAAGACAATAAACGATGTAATAGATAGAAGATATATGAAATGATAATAGCAAAGTCGATAAAAGATAGACGCATGGATATATGTCATTGTTAGTTTTTTTTCTTTAAATACCAAAACGACGTAGTTTTGACGTCACTTTTCTTTTTCTGAAAAAAAGATCAACTAGAGATTAGCCGGGCGGTCAGGGAGGACGTCTAGAGCGATTTTTAGAACACTGGTATCTCCCCAATGGATTCAATGAATATATCTCTCCATTAGTAATTTTGTAAATGAAGCCTCACCTCTTCACAATAAGTCAAAAGAGGAATCTGAGAGGCAGGTGGAGCGGAATCCAAATCCGAAGCGAGTCCAGATGAGTTCATTGCACGAACAGAGAGCATTGATTCGGCAACATATTCATGATCCATACCATCAAATTCATGTTCAAGATCATCAATATCATCTTCTTCTTCATCTCCTTCAACCCTTGGACTACCTGCGACAATTCAAAATTATTCACTCGAATGACAAATTACATTATTCACCCGAAAGAAAAAGGTCTCACCTTTAATTCGTTTGTATCGAGTTTTACATTGTGGACAAGCTTTATTCCCTTCTCTTCTTTCGTATTCATAACACGGTCTACAAACTGGAAACGCGCATTCATTACACGCAACAAAGGGTTCTCCATCCACCGTTAGTTCTATCTCGTCCCCACAAATTTGACAGTTTTGACCACTCAGTTCTTGTACTGATCGGATCTGTTCAAATGCAGAAAACAGTCTTCAATTCATCATTCTGAATCTATACTAAAAGCTACAGCATGAATTGAACTGTCCATCTTAAGGATTAGATGAATCTTTTCAAGAATCTATTGAAATCTGATCATGACAATCTGAAATCAGTTGTAATTTCAAACTAAAGTGACCAAGAACAATGTATTTGAGTTGTAGAACTCAAAGTCTAGAGACGACAAAACGGATAGAGATCTTTCTACTTTACAGACGGTATGAAACTGACACTTACATAAAGTCTTCAATTCCTGCCGACACAAATAAATCATGTAATATTTGAGAAAAAATCATGTTGTATTACCTAAATCCTTCTATTACAGCAAACTCAGATCCAATTCTGACTAAATTATCAATACCCATATTCAAAAAGAGATAGCTTTTTCTTCTTTAAACAAATTC
This sequence comes from Gynandropsis gynandra, assembly GCA_036759665.1. Lineage (NCBI taxonomy): Eukaryota > Viridiplantae > Streptophyta > Magnoliopsida > Brassicales > Cleomaceae > Gynandropsis > Gynandropsis gynandra. The sequence goes on from CM071868.1 coordinate 42,462,134, forward strand.
ATACAAAAAAAATGGAGAATAGAACAAAAAAGTCTTACTCTTGCATTCTCATCAGCGTTTATCAGTACGAACTCGTTCCTATTGTGAGACCCCGCAATGAGCCGACCACCAGTGTTCATTGTTTCACTCAATTAGATTACAACAACTACAAAAAAAACGAAAATGAAAAAAAAAACTTGCACTTTCCAGATCCTTCTATTCCCCTTAACTCGACCCGACTCGGTTAATGGATCCAGACCGTTGAACTTCCATTACAAGGAACACTGATACAGAACATGCAGTTCATAAAGGAAAAGCTGAGAACCACCGAATCGACAATGAGTGTTGGGTTGGGATTTTATGTATTTATAGTTATAAAAAAATAAACCCTGATTAAAAAAAAAAGGTTTTTTTTTCAAGTCTCACTTTCTTGGAGAAACTATTGATTCCAGGAGAAGCAAAACCCTTTGGATGTAGTGATGAATCTAAGAGAATGGCAGACTGACACAAGCAATGTGAGAAAAAAAAAGGGTTTTTTTGATAGAGAGAGAGAGATTCAGACAGAACCCAGATAGAGTTGTGTTGAAATGTGGACAGCAAATGAAGATGGCTTAAAGAGATCAAATAACGATTACACGAACTAATTTAACACAAGAGAGAAGTCACTGAAGAAGTGGGTCCCGGAGAAATCGACGGTGACGATGGTGGTGGTGGTGGTGGTGGTGGACCTGGGCTGTACCCCACCGGTAAGAGTCGGAAAAAAAACCCTCCAGAAGAATGATAATCTAGAGAGAGAAAGAAAAGTAAAAGCGGCAAATGTGAAAAAATACAGAGGAATATATAAAAACTAAAACGACAAAAATGATTTTCTTTTATGATCTGTTTGTTTCTCGGGAAAATTTTAGGTGTTAATGTGAAGTGGGTCATAGATGAGTACAGATGGTAAGAGAGAGAAAGGAAGATTACAGTGTTAGGTACGCTGGTGGAGGAGAGAGAGAGTACTGTATCGAAGCCGCGTAATTTCTTCCGGTTATCGGATCCGGGTAATCGGGTCATCCTTTATCGGATCCGGTAATTGAATGAAAATGACCTCGATAAAGTCTTTGACTTTTTTTACCACCATAATTTCAAAAAGGCCCGTGAGTTTTTATTTTTTCCTAAAATAATCTCAATCGTACGCAATAAATATCTTTCCAATCAGTCTGAAAATATCAAATACATCTGCGTGGGATTTTAAGATTTTACATATATTCCATAAATTTTATAAAAAAACATATATATATGTGATTTTATATTTTGTCAATAAAAATACATATAATTTGATATTTTTAAACGAAATTTATTTCAAAATAAAAAAAAAAGTGAGATATGATTTTAAAATTGAGAACAGTTTTTCAGTGGTCTTCAAACGATTTTTAATGATAATCATTTATTTTCGAACGATTTTCAAGTTGAAATTTTTGAACGATTTTGAAATCTGAAAAATATCAAATACATCTCCGTGGGATTTTAAGACTTTACATGTACTCCATTAATTTAATAAAAAAAGAAAACAAATATGTGATTTTATATTGTACCTCTAAAAAAATATATAGTTTGATATTTTTTGAAACGAAATATATTTAAAAATTAAAAAGAAAGAGTGAGATACGATTTTGAGAATAATTTTCAGTGATTTTTAAGCAATTTCGAGCAATTTTCGAATGATTTTCAGCAATTTTTGAATGATTTTCAATGATTTTCACAGGTTTTCAAATAATTCCGAGCGATTTAAAATGATTTCGCGTGATTTTCGAATAATTTCTAATAACTTTTCAGTGATTTCAAACGATTTTTTAAGATTTCATAAATCGTTTGGATTGTATGGATCATAATCGGATAATAATATAAAAAATTAATATATAAAATAATTTAAATATTATTATAAAAGTATCATAACACTAGGATACTATAAACTTGTTTTAGATCTATTTGTCAATAACATATTATGTAATAATGAAAAAAGGAGTTCGGTGAAGCTTCGAAGTGGGTACAATCAACAATAATCAATTAATTAAATTATGAAAAAGTATTAATTAAATTATCAAAATCCGTGACCGTTGGATGGGTATCTTATTCCCGGACCAACTTTTATATAAAACAAATAATATGTTAATTACAGTTTATTTATATTTGGACGCTAACACCTTGTCGGTGGCATTTACCATTTTTATATAAAAAATTACACAATATATGTCTGCGTATGAATACAGAATCTACAGATACATATATAGTAGTTTTTTTTCAATTAAATATAATACACCATTGCCACCAGACATAAATATCTCAAAATTAAAAATTTATAACTTGAAATTTGTTGAATTATTTTCGCATGCATATGTTCATATATATCGTCGGTCGATATATCAGTCATTATTACTCCTGGACATATATGCCCTACAAGGTACCACAGATCGGACAATTTGTATATGTGTATATATATATCATATAAGATTTGCCGACAGATAATAATATATAAACATGAATAGTATTACATAATATATAAATATTAGAAAAATTGTATGAGTGATTAAATTATTTTTGAATTATAATCTCAGATCATTAACTGCGCAATCTAAAAATATGAAATATTTTGAAATTTATGAGAATTTTTCAGGTATTTAAAAATGTTTAAACATATTATAAAATACTACGAAATATTATTATGTATATAAATTTTAGTCTGTTAATATAAACATGCCTTAAATTTTATATTATGAATAACTTAATTATATTAATATTATAATTCTCGACCTATTTATTTTAGTATTGCTTGGATGTTATAAATTCCGAATTAATGAAATTTATATAACCGAATAACGTATATATGATCAAGTAACTCGAGAACAATTTGCATTAATTAATTTAATTGGTTTTCTTGTTCTATTTTAATAATATCAATGTTCGTGCCGCATGTGTAAGCTCCAGTTGTCGGTGGCTATATTTTTTCACTTCATTTATTATTTATTTATTTTACATTTGAATGAAAAAATAAATAAAAAATATTTTAAAAGAAGATTATATTAATTTTTTTAAAAGTAATTAAAGACTTTTTAAAATGTTTATCATTAATTTTTGATGGGAACATGTGGAAAACAATATTGACGGGATGGAATTTACGCACTCCTTCTAGAACAATTGTAACATATACCGTAAGAACAATGTCAACTATGTTATTATTATAAATTTATATTAACATATTATTTTTGTCTATATAGTTCAAAATAAGATTTCAATATTCTTTTTTCTTTTTTAATTTACCCATACTGATTTTGAAACTTAATATTTCATTTTAAATATTTTATTTGAAAGTTCATTCATTTTTTTACAATAATATACTAATTTGTGCATTTGTACAATAATTTTAATATTGATATGAATGCTTCATTTTTTAAAGTAAAAATATTCGTATATTTATTTTCTTATACAATAATGCAATTAAACGTGTACATTGGTTATCTATCGATGTGCATTCATCTGTTTATTTTGTTTTTTTTAATTAACATGTAATTCTAAATGTTCTTTTTTTTGTTAAACTAATTCTAAATGTTCTTATTCATGATGTTGTATTATTACTATAATTATTAATATTTAAAAATAAAACTCAAAATTTTTTTCTGAATTTTCGACCTTATGTATCTGGTTTCATGTCATTTTGCATGTGTTCTAATGATAGATGCAAATCCAAATCGTTAATGTGTCATTATTATTTTATATTTATTATAACAATAATACACTATTTTTATTTTATTTCAAATATTTTTTATTTTGTTTTACCTTATACACCATGCTTAAATTCAAAAGAAAACATATACACTATTATTTATACGATTAAAATTCGTATATTTAAAGAAAGATTATAACTTATAAGTAAGAGTGTGAGACTGGTTAGTGTATAATAAATGCACCTGAGTGACAAAAAGACAAAAAGCCCCCGAATTCACATTACCCAGGAATACGTTTTCGGCTATTGTAATAAGATTTATTAAACTATATAATTAATTAATTAATTAGGATTAAGTATAATTATTCAGGATTAAGCCTAATGATTGAGCCATCAAACCCCACCTAGTCGAGAGACCTAACGAACAGCGACATATTGTATATGCGTGTGTGTATATATATATATTATAATACCCAAAAAGGCCCCACTCGTATCTTGTCTTAATAATATGACACGTTACAACACACATGTGAAACGGGGCCCACATAAAGGGCCCACCAAATTGTTGGCACACCGTGTTAATCATTAATAATACCCAAAACAAAATCTCAACCCACTTAGATTTTGTTTTTATTTATGATATAATTTTACATAACTAATTATTAAACACATATATATATATTGATATTTATTCCTTTTATACCTACAATTTTTATCTAATGAAAAATCAAATTTATAATTTTATGTATAATTTTCATCAGTTCAAATGGCATTGTATAATTAGGACTCATAATTTTGTACCATAATGACCATTTTTATTTTATTTTTTTGTCAATATCAAAATTTGGGCCACAGTGAACACATTAGAAAATAAAATATGGGCCATGATAAATTATTTGGGCTAAATTGATCAATTTTAAATATAGAGCCAAAAAATAAGGTTTCAAAAATTGTGGCTGCTGGGATTCGAGCCCAGGTCTCCACGGCCACAACGTGGAATTCTAACCACTAAACTACAGCCACATCGATGTTTACATTTAGTAAATAAATATTATATATTAAATATACGTAATCAATTCGATTATCCCTTACGTTACTTATGTTACGCTGCATTATTACTATCCAATTACACTCATAAACCCCACGTCTTCCACTACGTATATCTTTAATCACTCTTAATTATCACTAATTAAACCACTCATCACCCTTAAACACTTATAAATTCAAACCCTACCAAGTCCAAACCATCCACACCACACTCACCGAAAACAAAGCAAAATACAAAAATGGCTTCAACATCTCAATTCCTCTTCGCAGCCACCGTCTCCCTTTTGTTATTCTTCAACGTCTCCGGCAGAGAACTCGCCGTCGTATCCGGCGACATAACCGGGAGGCTCAACGGTGGAGGAGGAGGACTGATGGAGTGTTGGAATGCGTTGTACGAACTGAAATCGTGCACCAGTGAGATCGTGTCGTTTTTTCTCACCGGAGAGACGAAGATTGGATCGGAATGTTGTCAAGCTGTCCACGTCATCACTACAAACTGTTGGCCGGCAATGCTTACTTCCCTCGGTTTCACCGCCGACGAAGCCAACATGCTTCGTGGTTACTGCATGAATCCTGATTCTCCGGCACCTTCTCCGGTCAACATTTGATGCATGTATTTCCTCGTTTACATATATATATATTATCCATGCAGATGTACGCAGACCATCATGGTTAATCATAAATAATTTTATTTTATAATACAAGTATTAGAATTCTTGTAATTCTATCGGAAACTAATGACAAAAAAACGGCTTTAACAAACTTTTTTTTTATTATACGCAATTGACGTTTATAATCTAAATTATATTTTGCTCGAGCGTGATGAACAGAAACGAAGTTAATGATAATATATAAAATCATTATTATTTTCACTGCAATATTACAAAGATAAATGAGAAAAAAAAAACAACAGAAGCAATTGAAAATATGGGTCATGTATCATGTCCCGGTGGGTGTGACCTAGATGGTCTTAATTATTAGGGTTTTCAACCCAATCGTCGGGTTTTAAAAGATTTTACATAATAATAGTAAATTAATTAAATTTATTCGGATTGATTTCAGATTCAAATATCCAAAATGTCGGGTCCGGGTTGATCCAAAGAATTGGCAACGTCGACGACAAAACGGTATTTGACGTCGGATTTAGAAAGTCTTTCCATGGCAGTATTAATATAATCCATCTTTATAAGTTCGATATCAGCTTCTATATTATGCTTCTCACAGAAATCAAGCATCTCTTGTGTCTCTTTCATCCCTCCTATTTGACTTCCTCCAACCATTTTTCTTCCTGTATTATATATAATAATCACAAATCCATTCGTATGAATCGAGGGCAGATTTAAAGTTTATGAATTTTCAGTTTTTATGATTTATATATACCAAGTGTTAACGGGAAGATTGGTAGCTCCGGTGACTTTTCCGGTAGGCCTAAAGTGATGAGCTTTCCGTTTAATTTGAGCAGACGGAGAAATGGGAACAAAGCATGAGATGCTGACACTGTATCGATTATGAAATCCATTGTTCCAGCAGCATCCTGATATTTAGAAAATTATATATTATTAAACGATATATACTTTTAGATGCAACAAGTGTTATTATATTTATATATGTCAAATATGAGTTTTACCTAATCGTAGTTCAAAAGTTTAGGATTATCCAATACCATATATACGAATATTAAAATGTTTTAACCGGTATGAGATAACTTATCATAACACTACCCTCACGCTTTCGGTCGAGGGTCAACATTGGTATTCAAATCGATATGAACTAGATGCTAATATCACGTCAAATATGGGTTTGAGTCTAACTAATCTCAAAAATTAGTTAAAGAGTTTAGGGTTATCCAACACCATATATATATAAGACCAATGTCTATATCCTTAACTGATGTGGGACAATACATCACAACACTTCCTTTCACGTCCAGGTTCGGTACTGGAGTGTGAACACAATCGGGGCCCAATATCGATATAATTAAATCAGGACGAACCTGACCATGATACCATATCAAATATGTGTCTCGGTCTAACTAATCCCAAAAGTTAGCTCAATAGTTTAGGGTTGCTCAGTTCCTATAAAGATTGATTATGTATAAGGGTTTATTTGTAATTATGCTTAGTCGTATTAGGGTTTGTTACGTTTTGTATATTTTATTTAAACCGGGCTTAGACCTAATAATACATACATACGAATTCACTTTAATTTTGGCAGTTCCCCTCACGCTCAAACTCGATCTTGGAACATGGACATAATCGGAGACCTAACATCGGTATATTCATATCGAAACAAAACTAGTTATGATATCATGTCAAAGGACCTACTAATTCTAAAAGTTAATTTAAGAGTTTAGAATTATCTAGTACTATATATACGAATTCTAACGTTCATATTCTAAACTATCTAACTGATACGAGACAACTTATCATAACAAAAAATATATATATATATATATACCTTCATCTTTTGAGTGTCAGTTGTGAGAAGGAATGAATCAGCAGCAATACGATCAATGGTGTCACTTTCTTTCATGGGAGTATTACTGATGACCGTAACCTTCAAACCAAAGGCCTTACCGATCTTAACAGCAATATGACCAAGTCCACCAAGACCAGCTACACCCAAATGTTTCCCTGCTTCATCTGTCATTCCATAATATTTCATAGGACTATAAACAGTGATCCCAGCACACAACAATGGTGCACCTGCATCTGCTCTTATCCCTTTAGGGAATCTTAAAACAAATCGTTGATCCACCACTATTGTATCTGCAAATCCTCCATATGCTTTAGACCCATCATGATCATGTGCGTTATACGTGAATACCACTTTAGGGCAATAATTTTCTAAGTCTTGTTCACATGTTTCACATGATTTACATGAATTTACCATCACACCCACCCCTACTTGGTCTCCTTCTTTGAATTTCCTCACGTTTTTTCCAACTTTTGAAGCTATACCTACGATTTCATGACTGTAAAACAATACTTCAGATTTGAGATTTTACAGATATATATATACACATGAGCCATGCATGGGGGGTAAAAAGGTCATTGTTACAGTACCCAGGAACAATGGGGTATCTGGTGAATCCCCAATCGTTTTTGAGTGAATGTAAATCAGAATGGCAAACTCCACAGTAAAGGATCTTTACTGTAACATCATCGTCACCATTGTCTCTGTAAAAACATCAAACATTAGATAAAAACGAAGATATTTAGTTTGCATATTAACGTCATATACATGCACCGAGATTTTGTTGAATAAAATCCATAAATTTTGTTGAATAAAATCCTAAAGCTAAACCCCGATTAGTGATCCTATGTTAATATTTCCGAAGTAAATATAAATAGTAATATATAATATATTAAATATGTTGAATAAACATATAAATTTTTATAATTAAAAAGATATCCAAACCTAATGGATGGAATGATAGACACACTGAAAATTCTAATGTCCGCTCATAACACCATCCTTATATGACATGATAGACTGCTCATTGATACATCATAAAATCTCAAACATTTTGTAAAATAGCAAATCACGATGATGATTTTAATAATTATTATAATTAATATATATATATATAATGAATAAAATTATTCATATATAAACCTTCTGGAGAAATTAAACGGCGACAAGACGCCGGAGTTGTCTCTTGCGGCCCAACCTATGGCTTTGGCTTTGTTCTCTGTTTCATATGATTTCGCCATTTCAATCAGTTAGTTATGACGATGATATAAATCATACCCTAATCACCACATATATATATATATATATATATATATCTTAGATCATCTATATCCATATACTATCAGCATCTATATCTCTTAGATCGTCAAACATAGGAAAAATAACATCTTATCTTATCTTGTATATATATAGAATATGATCACATCATTTATATCTCTAAAATCTCCAAACATAGGAAAAATTAACATCTTAAAACTAATATGAATATAAATAAAATAAAATTAATTTGTGATAAGGAGATTAATACAAGTCCAACTTGATTAAGGAATGTTACTCCCATATCTATCTAATGCATAGATGAAAATTTGCCAATTAAGTATTTTTATACGTTGTGTACTTTATTAGGAATATTATCATTATATCTTGCAGTGTATATCCTTGCACGTCATGATCACTATCGGGGAAAATCATATATTTTGTATATAAAATTATTTTAATTATTTAATTTCAAAACTATTTAATACCGTATATGTATATATATGTAAGTACTGTGTATTTTGCTTATTCTCTCGGTTCATTCATTGGTTTGTTTTGATCGATGAATTTTTGAATATTTTTATATTAAATATAATAATAAATTTGGATATGTATTTTACTATAATTAATGAATGTTGTTATAATATTGTATATAAACTTAATTACATAGAAATATATAACAAAATTATAATATAGTTTTATTCTATAATTTATTTAAAAACTTAGTACAAAATCAAAATTCTGACATACAGAATTGGAAACACAATCCAATCGGTTACGAGCGTTTATCTCGCAATACATTGTTAAATGCGTTTGTGATCGCAAACGCTCGAAACCGATGCCAAACGCGATAAGCTGGCGATTTACATAAGGAAACTAGAGTCGGTATGTATTCTCAGCGTCATGGATGTCTAAAAGAGCGTTTTAGATATTGGAACCAAAGTTATAAAAAACTGATAAAAACAATAAATTGGGACCAATAAGAAACTAAAAAGTTAAAGAATAATCCATTTAAAAGTTTAAGGTTTGTTGATTGTTATCATTGATAAATTTTTATTAAACCGAATACAAAAAAACGAAAATCTACGATAATCGTCATTAAAAAATGTTAAATCTAACAACGGCTCAAAATTATTTATCAAATAATTTTTAACAATTTTTAATGGATATAACCGTCTAAATTTTTTTATCAATATGAATTCATCCGAAATTTTTTTATCTCCAATATATAAAAATATTTTGTATATATATCCTATCCATAAAGAAAATGCATATTCAATCATTCTGATCATCATAAACCCTAAAGGCTAAAACCCTAGCCCTAAACCGTTTAGACCTAATCGAATAACAATTATTTTAAAAGCTGAATAAAAAATGGGAATTAATCACTTGAAACCAAACATTTGTTGCATTTGTTTCATCGTGGAAGCTTTTGTTTGTTGTAGCAAACCCTAGCCAATCGCCATATTTTTTTTTACTTCTCAAAAAAAAAAAACAGAGACCGTACTGTTATAATCTCCATGGATTCATCAAGCAAACTTCATATTATGTTCATCTGTCTTTCCCACTGGTCACAACATCAACCATTTTCTCTTCCTTTGTCTGGTTATGATCATCATCTATCACCTGTTTTGTCTCCATCGATGTCTTATCCGTACAGATTGTTTTTCCGTCTTCAGTTTCCGGCGCCGTCTTCTCCTTCTCAGCCACCGACATGGGTTTCTCTTTTCCAACTTGTTCCTGTCATCGATCAACAAGATCGATCATGTGGTTGAATCACATATATATATATATATATGTGTGTGTGTATGTGAATATATATCGATGGTTGTACCTCTAAGAACAAGTTGCTGAGAGATTTGTCGGCGTCGGCGGTGGCGTCGGCTTTGTGGTCTTCGAGAAGAGGCTCTTTAGGCTGCTCCGGTGCCGGAGCTCCGACTTCCGTTAAGACCTTCGGTTTGAGAGCACAGTTCCCCATAACACTTTACTTTCCCTTCCTTTAATTGTATGCTTTTTCAGTTCCAATTTCAATAACCTGAACCTCTTAATATATATACACACATACACATCGATATAGATGTGTATACATCGATATAGATGTGTATATATGTAAATGTATAAATGTATAAATATAATAATGTATGGTAATTCCGCTCATTTCGTTACGCGGACATTCAGTCAAAGTGGGGAATACATAGAGACACGAAGAAAAAAGAACACCACCACTTTATATATAAATATATAATATTAATTGAGTAATATTTTTCTTTTACATGTAACAGAGTCTTGAGATCTCAATTTTGAGTCATATTTAAAAGATAAAAAATAAGTCACTAATTATCGATATATAATGATTATTATATGTACATAACGCATTTCTTAGTTTTTCCCATTATTTTTCATTTTTTTAAAAAACTGAAAATTAAGTTGGAGGAAATAACATCAAAAGGTGGCGAAATTGGCGTTTAATTAACTTGTCTGGTAATGTGGGGTTTCGCTATTTAGCTTTTGATTCATCTTTCTTTTTATTTTTCTTTTTAATCTATACTTATATTGTTTATAAGGTGAATTCAATAGATCATATCACTTTTCAAACTATATATAAAAAAATTCATCTAATTTGGATTAATTCGGTTAAGGAATTAATTTTGGAAATTTTATCTACATTAATCAAGAAAAAAAAAACGTAGTGTACTACAAGATGAAAATCAGTTTTAAAATTATATAAAAGGACACCATAAATAACATAATATCAATCATAAAATTATTGTCGTTTAGTAATTTATAATTTTAGTTATATAATTTTAAATTATTGGTTGGTATGACGTGGATTCCAAATCAATGATTATATGAAACAACCAAAATAAAAAAATAAATATATATGTAGTTTATTTTAAATTATATATATAAAAGTTCTTGCAAAAGGAGGCTTGTGGTGAAGCCACCTAAGCAAGTCTTTTTTTTTAAATAATTTTATATTAAATATAATTATATTGTCATTAATGTAATTAAATGGTTTAAAATTTTTAAATATCTCTTTTAATATCTTAATAATGTAATTATATATATATTACACAAATATAAATTTAAATATTTAAAATGTTTTTAAATTTAATATACTTAATCAAATATTAATATATTATTTATAATTATATATTTATATACAAATTATATAAATATATATCATTTATTTTAATTTTATTTTATTTTGGAATACAAAAAGTCATCTCATTCATCACCTTAAATCTTCTATATTTTTTATTATTTAAAATATCAATTTTAAATATTTTTATGTATGATAAGTTCAACATATAAAAAAATTAAACAATTAAATAAGTAAAAGTAAAAATTTCAATTTAAGCATTTTTTTTCTCTAAAAAGTTCAACAAGCAAAAAATTAAACAATTAGACGAGTAAAAATAAAACATGTTTCGTCCCTTAGAAGTTCAACCGACTTTTCCTCATGTTCTCTTCATCTCTACAAGATGGAGCTCTCGCCGTCGTCGAATCGAACCTAATCCAAGATCAACCATAACAAATAAATTACACTACTCTTGAAATCAAATCCTCACACTCATCAAAGGAGATGATGGATTCGTTTCTCCTTATGTCGGAGCTTCAAATGAAAGTCGGATTCCAACCGATCAAGTTGTCCCTTTTACATATAAGAATGTATAGATTTGTTTCTCCTCATGTTGTCTTCCTGAATAATTTGTATCACTACTCGAATGGTACAATTCGCATTCTAGCTTATCGTTGGCAGACGAACTCTTGACGCTTGACAGACGAATCTCGAAGCTCCTCCTCCACCTCCATTTCTTCGTCTTGGTCCTTAAGGTAAGGAACTTCATATCGTGACGAAGATGACAACACATATGATAATGTGGATGATCATCTCGACACCATCGTTGTTGGCTTGAATCCCAAAACCATCTTTTTCGGCTTGAATCCAGGCATTTTTCCTGAACCCATGTAAGTTTAAAATGCTTGACCATCAATTGTATGAAAAATGCTCCAATAAACCAATATGGGTATTTTTTTAGTCCTTAAGGATG
>CM071868.1:42475291-42492757 GCA_036759665.1 Gynandropsis gynandra
TATATATATATATTACACAAATATAAATATAAATATTTAAAATGTTTTTACATTTATTATACTTAATAAATTTCAGACACAATTATTTCGTAAATGCAAATATAAATTAAAAAATTGATCATGCAAAAATTCATTAACCAAGAATACTGGATAAAAACTTTGCGAATCATTTTTCTATCAAAAGTGAGGCCTATTGTTTTATCATTAGACCTTGTATCACCAAACTATTTTAATATTATCAACGACTAATTATTATGTTTATTTTAGAAATTGCTTTAAGCTTTAATGTTTTTATTTTAATATATTGTTTTCTACTTATTATACCTAATGTTATAAATTAATTAAACAAAAACAAATCATTATCCCGCGCATCGTGCGGGACTTTTCCTAGTTCCATATAATAATCGTATTAAAAAGTCATGCAAGAGACTGGCTATCCATTAACGACATCGTGTTGGTCGGTCGACTTATTCATTGCATTGAGAAGTGTCCGAAGGCTAAACCGGACTGATCCGGTTTAGCTGTTGACAACACTCGAAACAACATCACATATACTCTCTTCTAGACTTCCATTCCCTTAGAACACAATCTAAAGCATATGGGTATAAGGATTGTATGTGGATCCACGACAATACTGATTGGGGATTGAAAAACTAAAGAGTAGATGACCAATGCAATTTGGTGGAGTTTTAAAACTCCAAAGGATTTTCTATTTGATTCAATCGGTACACTAGGCACACCTGGAAACAGACTCAGCCACACCCTGAGACTCTAACCCGCCTTGAACCCGAATTCTAAATCCCGAGCTTCACAAACGCATGCATGACAGTCTAAGGCTATTCTCACAATAACCTTACAGAATGACTCGCAAGCCACTCCCCCACAAATCCCTAGACGAACATTCTATGACCTGTATAAACAAAAACACTTTGCAAAGTGTATACAAAAACTCTAATTTAGTTTTATGATTTTCGGCTCCACTTCTCTCTTAGACATTGATGCACTCTCAAATCAGATGGAGAAGTCTCTCAATTGTTAAATTGGTCCAGCACTCCTTAAATAGATCTCCTTGATGTGTTTGTTCCAATTTTGTGCTCCTTGTTTTTCTCCGACAACTTCCATATTTTTAGCTCATTGATTTTCTCTAACAAACTCCATGTTTTTAGCTCCTTTGACTTAACCAATTTCGACCTATTCAAATATGAAATTTCAACAATCATAATAAGATCAAAATACTCTAACAGAGATTACACAATATCATATTTATATTATAAATATGTATATACTAATAAATATTATTATATTTAAATCAAGAGTTGAAGGCAAAAACTTGCAATCATAAAAAATGTAAATATATTATTTTAATATTTTTATATCAATCATTACAATAATTCTAACAATTATTATATTGTATTTTTTATTTTAATATTTTTATCAATCATAAAAAATGTAAACATAATAACCAAAATTTAATAATACGTTAATATTAAAGAAAATATGTTACATTTATAATAACCAAAATTTAAAAATATGTTAATATTAAATAAAAAATATTTACGTTTATAATAACCAAAATTAAAAAAATATGTCCCTCCATTTTCTTTAATATATGAGCCTATGTTATAATTGTTCTTTGGAGAAGTGCTTCCTCTCAGAAGGAATATTACCGATCGTTAGACTTTGAAAATAAAGACCTGCTAATCTCTGATGCATCCTCAAATGTTTTGTCATAGGCTCAAGAATGATTGCAATGCAAACTTCAGATTTTTTTAATATTAGTAAGTCTTCTAGTCTGTTAGTCTGTCATGCTCGTCCTTTCTCAAAAGTATCTTTTTTTTTTTTCTGGGAACTCGGACTCGGATGGGATTGGGCCCTTCGGGTGTCATATTTTGGCCGAGCCTCGCCCTTATGTTAATGTTATATTATTTATTTCTAATTAATTTTGTACGAAAAAAACGAAAATTGTCCGAGTAAGCTAGCAGTAAGGAATTTCACATCTATGCTTCCAGGGGCAAGCCTAAACCTTACCCTGGATGACCTCCCGTTTCTAGTGGGTTTCATTTTGGCTCTTTCACACAACATCGAGGGTTTTGTCATAAGAAGCAGTACTCTCTTGTCCACTTCGATAGCTTTCTATAGTCTCTTTCATACCCGGGGTCTCAAACCCCGAGAACGAAATAAAAATTTGACCCATAACATATATGTTAGTTTTTTTTTTCTGTCTGGGTGCTTTCACAGAAAAATTTGCTTTTTAGATATATAATCCTTCTTGAAGATAGAAAAGGAAAACTCGAACTCTTCCTATGAAACTATTTGGTCTACTTCCATTTAGACTGAGATGGCGTCTCTTTCGACGGATTGATCCGGACTTGGTGAAAGAAAATACCATATGTAAGTAGCATCTAGAATCAAAGTCGCGTTTTACGTCGTCAAAGTGAAATTCGAGTTGGTCTAGTTGGTTTCTATGCTCGTCCAAGAAGTCGTTACTATTAAAGAAAACATGTTACGTTTATAATAAACAAAATTTTGAAAATACTTTGAATGTACAATTTGTTTTTAGAGAGAATATGTTAGAAGTCATATAGTTCGGGGGTGAATAGGTTAGTGATTATATAGTTTGAGGGGAAGGCTAAAAGTTATATAATTCGGGGGGAGGGGAGGGGGAGATGGGAATTGGCTAGAAGTTATATAGGGGGGGGGGGGGGGGGGAGGGGGAGAGGTTTTAATAGAGAGAAAAAATATGATGAGTTTTTAAAATTTACAGATGAGAGAGAAAATTTAGGGAGAATATGATTAAAGTGCAGTACTTTATGGAAAAATAGGTTTTTTCCTCTATTTTTTTTATCAATCTCTAATGACTTACACACATTAATCATTTATATTTAAAATTTTTATCCATAAAGACTATAACATATAATATTTTATATGCATGGGATATTTAAATTCACAAGGTAATATATCTAAGTAAAATTTAAAGGAATTAGCACATATATGCATAATTAATCTATAACATGAGATTAAATAAAGTTAAGTTGATACTTTTAAAACTATATTATTTTAAGAAAATAAAAAAAAAATTAAAGAGAAAAAAAATGAAAAAAGTTTAAATGGATTTATTTACAAAATCTAATAGTTGTGAGCAAATCACCAATAAATAAGTTATATCTAAAACTCATTATGAGCCAATTATTGCTAGTGCTGGATAAATTATGGAAAACTCCATCATTATTTGAAGTTTATTAGGATTGAGAAAAATATTCGTATTCGAACTGAAAATTCGAATATCCGCTAATACAAATATACATAAAAATATTAGAAATTAGATATTCGATAAAAACAAATATAAATATAAACAATAAACTCAATTATCCGAACTATTCGTATCCGTAGATACTAAATATAAATTTAGTTAATATATATATATATATAACAAAATTGATTTTAATGATCAAATTGGAAATACAAAATATTATTAATCTTATTTAAATATTTATTATATAAATATATAGATAAATATGCAATATATTTATGATTGGATGACTAAAATATCAAATATTTTAAAATAACTAATATTGGTAAAGATTTAATTTTTATTCAAGATTAGTTATAATTAAAATGAGTTGGATAATGTTATAGAGGCATTACAATATATGAAAAAACAAATTCACTAAATATATAATTTTTACGAGTTTTATTTTAGTGTATAATCTAACAATTTGTTCATTGTTTTAGTTGAATTGACGATAGAATCATCGACGAAACTAAATTTAAATGACTAAATGAAGATTAATATGAAGATTTGTTGTTTTGTTTTATTTATATTATTTATCTTTATGTTGTGCGATTTGAATGTTAGTTTTATATTATATTTGATGATTATTGGTTTTTAGTAAAATTATTTTTTTAAATATTTTTACGTAAAATAATTAAGTTCACATACAGATTTCCGTATATACGACATATATTCGACAAATATTTATATTTACAAATATTCGAATTTACAAATACAAACAAAAATAATAAATTTAAATATTCGTAAAATATAAATATAAATACAAATAATCATATATTCAAATATTCGCAAATATTCATTACCCTAAATTTATTTTATATTAGTAAAAATTAATCGAACTGGATTTGGTAGTGAAATCACAATGTAATATATATTAAAATTACAAAAATACCCATGTCTTTTATACAAATTACCATTAGGGTTAAAATGTAGCCTCTCGACTATCTCTCGCCCGCCTCCCCTTTCCCCCAGCAACTCCCTCCGCGTTCGCCGGACGCCGTAACCGCGTTATCCGGTCGCCGTTTCTGCGTTCGTCGACTCTCTCTCGCCTCTAGCCTCTTGTCGATCTCCTCCGTTGTCATTCGCCGCCTCTCTCGCCTCTTGTCGATCTCCTCCTCGCTTGATTTTATTCTGTGTGTGGAATTCTCATTCCCAGAATTATCGAAAGAAATCTCCCTTCCAAATTATCAACATCATCAGGTATTGTTCTTCAATCATAGAAAAATGATCGTAAAGCATATGAAATGTTTCAGAAATCATTCAGAGAATGAGCTTCAATGGTTACTGGGCTGAATATCAGTTAGAAAATCGGGTTCGGGTACCCGCTCGTACCCTACTCATATGTCGGGTTTTCGGGTACCCGCATCTGACCGGGTTCGGGTTTGAAAATCCGGGTATTTGACCCGTATCCACCCCTTACTGTTTGCGTTTTATACTGTTGGAGTGGTTTTGTAGGGCAAAACTGAAACGCAAAGGAATTTGCAAATCCGGCGGAGTGCTAGAAATACGAGTACCGAACAGAATATGGCTGAGGAGGCGATTTTAGGGTTCCTGCAGAACCATGAGCACATTCCGGATTCCGGCCAGTTCGCCGCCGAACACAACCTTGACCATAGCGATGTCGTCAATGTCATCAAGAGCCTCCACGGTTTTCGCTACATCGATGCCCAGGTACCCACATTGCCGTTCTATGTATACCTTGTACATCTGTATCTACAGGACTGCGTAAAATTCTGGATTTGGGTTTAGAAATTTCTTGCTGAATTTGGGTGCAAAGGATGATATTCTGGGATTTCGATGTGTTCTCAAGTGATTTGCTTCAAGGGTCTAAGTGTAGGGTTTAGTAAAGGATTATACTTTTGTACTTGTGTTGGGTTTTTTGCATGTAATCTCTTGGGACCGTAATTACACGTAATTTCTTTACGCAATTGGGAAAATATTTTGTATAATTATCACGTCATTTGATCGTTGTTTGAAGACATTATATGATTAATTTTGCAGGACATTAAAAGGGAAACATGGGTGCTGACTGATGAAGGGAAAAAATATGCTGCTGAAGGGTCACCTGAGGTACAACTTTTCTTGGCCGTGCCTGCAGAAGGTAGCATATCAAAAGATGAACTCCAGGTGATTGATTATTATGGATTTACATTCTGCGGTATCTGATTCTGTATTTTCCTTTCCATTTTGTAAGGTTATACTGAGATTTTATGGCATTCTAACATATGAGTTATAAAAAATTTTCCATTGCAGAAAAAGCTCAATCCTTCAGTCTTCAAGATTGGCTGCTCACAAGCTGGGAAAAACAAGTGGGTGGAAATGGGAAAACAAGTCTCAAGGAAGGTAATCCAAAATTACGTTTTTCGTTTTAACTTACTCTTTCTAGATTAAGTCTAAATGTTGGGCTCCTTCTGTTGAATCTGTCAAGGAATTTGACGTGCATCTTTTGTATTCTTTTTTCCTCCTGTTTGAGTCTTAAATCAGTTCTTATATTTTACAGATTAGATACATGTTAGTGCATCAATTTACCCGGTATTAATAGCTTCATTTTGTTTGATGTAGGTTCAACATGTGGAAGACAAAGTGAAAGGGTTGCTTTTACAAATACAGGAAGGGAAGGTTTGTATCATTTTATTCAAGTTTTACTGCATCTGCTTCATAGAATGAAAATGTCTTTTATCCCCTCCAGGAAATTGGTAAAGACGGTCTTACTGCTCTCAAAGCCAGAAAACTCATAGCACCACAGTAATTTACTCTTTCTTTCATTGTTTTTATATTCCTCGTTTAAGACATTGGTTGAAGAATTTCTCCTTTTTCTATTCTCAGAACATGGAAAGGTTATTCTGTTAAGAAGGGTCCTAATTATGCTCCGAAAAGAAAGAAAGTGGCCACAGACTTAACTCGAGAAAATCTACAGAGGTACTTACTATTCTTAAATCTCATCATGTAATCGATGCTTCTATTGGAGTCTTATGAAGGTATTTGAATCGGTAGGGGTGACTGGAAAGAGTTAGAGTTTAAAGAGTACAACTTTAATGCTAAAGGACTGCCTGTGGAAGCTGGGCATCTCCACCCTCTTCTCAAGGTAGACAAATTTGAACTCTTTTGTCGAATGCTTTTATTGTAATCCTGTGATTAATATAATTCAGTTTTAAAAATTACTCTTTAGTTTGTTGGTTATATATTCAGCTGCCGTCATGAACCTCTGAATGTTTCTTTTTGACGTTTCAGGTGCGGAAGCAGTTCAAAGACATT
Organism: Gynandropsis gynandra; assembly: GCA_036759665.1. NCBI lineage: Eukaryota > Viridiplantae > Streptophyta > Magnoliopsida > Brassicales > Cleomaceae > Gynandropsis > Gynandropsis gynandra. The sequence continues at coordinate 42,481,839 of CM071868.1, forward strand.
TTTCTTCAGATGGGGTAAGACTTTAGCAAATATATGCCTCCTTTCCAATGTGAGTAGAATTTAATGTGCAGCCTTATATGGTCACAGATTTGAGGAGATGCCTACAAACAACTTTGTGGAAAGCAGGTATATATCATTTGGTGCTTAGATTAATTTTGTTATAATCATCAAATTACAATCAATGGGTGTTGCCTTAACCTTAAATAGCTTCAATCTTCGTGACAATTTTGTAATTTTGCAATGTTTTGTCTTCTGGAATTTTGATGCATTGTTCCAGCCTCAGCAGCATCCTGCTCGTGACTCACACACGATACTCTTCCTAAAAGGTTCATTTCTTGTATGCATACTAGGGGTGTACATTTCGGTTCGGTTCTATAAAACCGAACCAAACCGATCCGAATTATGGTCATTTGGTTCGATTCGGGTGTGGATAAAATAACTGATCGGGTATGAAAGTTAAAAAAACTGAATAGATTCAGTTTGGTTTGGTTATTAATCGAATAACCGTGGATAACCAATTAGTTAGATAAAATATAAAAGATATATAGATATATGATATTTATCAAATGAATATTTATCTAATATAACTAATAATTAAAATTAAATATCAAATTTAAATAATAATATATTATATTATATTTTTTAAAAATATGAATTATTTGAAATTTTCTGAATAATATCATTTATTTATAATTTTATATGCTAAAATACTTGATAAAATCGAAATAATCGAATAATAACCAAACAAATTAGACTTCGGGTTTTATTTTAGTTAAATATTTTATTGATATAACCAAACTGAACAATTGTATAACCGAACCGAGGCGAACTGATTTAAATTCAGTTATTGTTTGGTTATTGTTTATTAAAACCCGAATAATCCATACCCATTATATCCCAAACCGAAATCCAAACCGAAACCCGAAATGATTTTACAATCATTTGCTTAGTGACAAGGTTTTCTCTAACTCCGAATGTTAATAATATATGAATGTAGCTCCATCAACTACAAGGACACTGCCAGAAGATTATGTTGAAAGGGTCAAACATGTTCATGAGTCTGGTGGCTATGGATCAAGAGGGTAATGGCTTTTTTTCTTTATTTATCTTTGTAGACTACCTTTTCGGTTTTAAAAAATTTTCAGAAATAAATTTCTTCTGGCTTTATTTCATTGTACAGATATGCTTATGACTGGAAAAGAGAAGAAGCAAACAAGAACCTTCTTCGTACTCACACTACTGCTGTATCTTCTAGGATGCTTTATGCACTAGCACAGGTCTGTATATATATATATATACACACACACACAGATATACACATGTGTATATGCACTAGCACAGGTCTTGGTGTCTTCTGCTCTCTGATTTAAAGTTGAAAGCTTTTGCTGAATTTTTTTTTTCTCTGTAGAAACCTTTTGCTCCCAAGAAGTACTTTTCTATTGATCGTGTTTTCAGAAACGAGGCTGTCGATCGCACGCATCTGGCAGAGTTCCATCAGATAGAAGGTAAGATATTAGCCAATAGGAAAAGTTCAAAGGAGCATCATTAATCAACAAATAAATCTTTTAGATTTCAAAATTTAAATTCATTATATTCTACCAAAATTGGGAATTACTTTGTTCTGATCAGCAGTTTATCAAATTCATCTGCATTGTGGAGGAAATACCAGTACTCGAGACTATCTAACATAGTTCTTGGAGATAGTATGACATTCCTCTTAGTTCTGTGAAGCGATTTACTTTCGGCTTTTCTTCAATCAGATTAATATCATGGCCTTTGCTTGACGTCGATTGCCTTTCTCAATTTTTTGGTGTCGTATATTTTGGTTAGGTTTGGTATGTGACAGGGGACTTACATTGGGTGATCTGATTGGTGTCTTACAAGACTTCTTCTCACGCCTAGGTACATACTTATTTACTCCCGTGCTCCTCGGAGTTTGATCATGTAATTAGAAAATGGGATTTAGGATTTCCGTTCCGTAGAAAAGAATCTGTTTTTTTAAGTCATAAGCTAAACTTTAATCTACTCAAAATCAGGAATGTCGAAGCTGCGGTTCAAACCTGCCTACAATCCATACACCGAGCCAAGCATGGAGATTTTTAGGTAATCGATGAAACGATCAAATTGCTAAAATGCATTCGTAGAGGCATTCATTTACGGAATACGTCTCTGCACGTTTTGACAGTTACCATGAAGGGCTGAAGAAATGGGTGGAAATCGGAAACTCTGGCATGTTCAGACCTGAAATGCTTCTTCCGATGGGTCTCCCTGAGGACGTCCGTGTCATCGCCTGGGGTCTTTCCCTTGAAAGGTATGATCATTTAACGCCCTAGCGTGACTATAATAGAAGAGAAAATATATGGGCAGGCCTGAATATAATCAGAATCCGAACACACATGATTAAGAATGCAGAATTTCAATGCCCTCTTAGATCTTCTGATTCTGATTCTACTGATGCCCAATTCATCGAAAACAATTGATCAAATATGCTGATTATCTGTGATTGTTTTGAACCAGACCGACCATGATTTTGTATCATATCGACAACATCAGGGATCTCTTTGGTCACAAGGTACAAATTTTTTCATCTTCATAATTTGCTTCTTCTAGGGTCATTTTATTGACTGTTGATTAATCGGTATTTCGGACAATGCAGGTGGATCTGAATCTCATCAAACAGAATCCAATCTGTCGTATCGGAATCTGAGTGTATCAATCCATACAATTGTTTTTGACTATTCATAATGCCTCCTCAGGAAAGACATTTTGCTAAACAGAAGCAGTCTTCTTTATTATTGGAACAAAAAAAAAAAACACTGAAAAGTTTATCTTCTTTAACTTAAACTGAAGTATCATGTCATGTACACACAGGCCACTGGCTCTATACAGTTCCTTTCTATTACACTAACTCATCCGCCAGCGGTCGAGGAGTCTCAGTCTCATCATCAGAGGTAGATTCATCTGACGGCTGAGAATCAACGTCAAGGCCAGCCTCAAATCTCTCTCTTCTTTCCACCTTATCTCTCACCCTCCTTTGAAATTCTTCATCACTGCAAGCTAACATATACCTTAACTTGAAGTTAACCCTATGCTCCATCATCATTGTATATCTCGGAATTATACGACGCTCCAATGAATAGCTGAAGAACCTGTAATAAAAAAACATACCATTGAAACTAATCTAATCTGGTCTGGTCTGGTCTAATCTGGTCTCTCAGAATCTATTTTAGTTTACCTGGGGAACTTGATAAGATCCATCAGCGGACGGATCATTATACGTCGTAAGTACTTATATTTGGGACGAAGAACATCCAAATCATACCGAAGTAGCATTGGAAAATCAGCAATCATTTCCCCAAGTTTATGAATTTGGATTCCCAAAGATAAATAGTATCTCAAATTGACCTCAAGCTTCAACCCTATTCTGCATCCTAAAATCGCAGGATCTGATGCTATCACTTTACCAATATCCTTCTCTCTAACTCCGGCTTTGGTTATCAGAAAAATGACCTGTTCCAATAATCATCTTCAATATCAAATGCAGAATAGCCATTCATTGTTCTGTGATTAATCGGTAACCAATCATTTATGTTGAACAATATGAAGGGGGAATATAGCATAAAAAATATCCAATTATTTTATTTTAGCCTATAAAACATGAATTATTATTTTCAATCTAAAAAATCTAAACTTATATTTTTTTTCGTTTTAAAAACACTAACTTTAGGATCTGATTAATTTGATAAATTTGTGTTTTTTTAGATAAATTTTAAAATTCAAAGAATTAAAATATGATTTAGTGTTTTTGTTTGTGTATGGATATGATTAATTTGATAAGTTTGTGTTTTTTTAGACAATGTAAAAATTCAAAATTTTTAGGTTCAAAGTAATAATTTATGTTTTATAGGTAAAAATTAAAAAGTTTGGTATTTTCTAGACTGAATTTCTAAAGCTAGTGTTTTTAAAGATAAAAAAATAAGTTTAAATTTTTTTAGGTTAAAGATAATAATTCATATTTTATAGACTAAAATAAAATAGTTTGATATTTTTTATGCTATATTCTTACGAAGGGAACTAAGATCAAAGTAGTCAAGAAAAAAAAACTGACCACTGATCGGATTTTCTTTTCGAGATTGTATGTCAATAATGAAGGAAATTTCGCTATCATGTTACCGATAGCGTCATTAGGGATGCCTATCTCCTGGAAAAATCGTACCTTTAACACAAAAGAGAAGCCATGTCAATGCTTGAAGCTCATACGATATATGTTACTTATGACCCAAGAAAAGAAACATGGTTAAATGAATTGGGCAGTTTCGAAAATGAACAATGGTCAAATGATTTGATTGATATACCTTAGGGGCAATGCTTTTCTCCAAATCAATGCAAAATAGAATTGGTTTCACGACAAGAATCCTTTTCATTCCCTCTTTGGAAATTCCAAGATAATAGAAATATTTGACCAGAGGCTTCCATTGTTCTTCAATACTACATCCCATGAGGTGTGGCTTGAATGCTAAAAGTCTCCCCACCTCTTCTGTGCTAAGGCCAAATTCTTTCATGTAATCAATCTGCTTGAACATAAGAAGAAACCTTTCATTCAATTTGTGAACCATACATATACCACATTTATATATATATATATATATATATATATATATCAAGGTACAAGAAAGCGTTAGGCTTTAGGTCTTAGGCGGGCGGACACCCAGTGCCTAGCGTCCAGAGCGCCTAGGAAGGATCTAGACGGGCTAGACGGATATATATATTTTGTTTTAATTTAATGTAATTATAATATTCCAAATATTTACAAGTACTTAATTTTATAAAAAAACATATAAATAAATAAAGTTTAGTATTTATAAAAAATATTTATAAGTATTAAATTCACAATAATATCAAACTAATGACAAACAATATAAAACAAACAAAATATAGAAGACGGTTGTCGAGGTTGTCGAGGTTGTCGATGTTTGACCAAAACAAGAGAAAAGGGTAGGGTGAATACGAGAGATGAAATCAAGGATGGATATGAAACAAATATGAAGATGAGAAATGAATGCGATGACAAAAGATAAAAATGACAACATACGAGAGACGAGAAACTATAGAAATAAGAAAAACAAGGATGAAGGCAGAGACCAGAATGAGATACGAATGTAAGGACAAAAGATTCAGATAAAGACAATAAACGATACAATAGATAGAAAAAGAAAAATGAAATGACGATGACAAAGTCGATAAAAGATAAACGCATGGATATATGTCATTGTTAATTTTTTTCTTTAAATACCAAAATGACGTTGTTTGACGTCAGTTTTTTTTTAAAAGACCACTTAAAAATTAATCAAACGACCAAGAAGCGCCTAGCGCCTAACTAGGCGGGATTTTTAGAACAATGATATATATATATATATATATATATATGAATTAGGAGTTTACCTTTTGTTCCATCTCTTCAAAAGAGAAGTAGCCAAGAATTTTGGGATAATCAAAGACCATTGTCCCAAAATCATTAAGATTCATACCCATCTTCAAGAAAAAATCAACACGGCTTTTCACTTCTTCAATGGTGAAAGACAGTAACTCAGGACAACGGCCAACCACATAACCCATCCAATCCCTTCTCACACCTTTGCTTTCTAAATACTCCACAATCTCATCAAGTTCCTTACGTTTACGTTGCAAAATGTTATCCCCAGATCTCAACAGAGCAACTCCTATGAATTCTCCCTTCACATGAATACTTTTTAACCATTCAATTGTGCTTCTTATGGATTCAAGATCTCCTTTTGACATGCTTATGATCTTCCCAATTCTATTAAACGAAAACTTATGATGTTTCAACCACCTGCATTATCCAAAATCATCATCACCACAACAACCCATGATTTTTCTCATCCACCCAACATCGAACACCTTATGGGCATCCACAAAAATGGAAATTTAGAACAAGGGACTCGGCCAAAATTTCACAGACCTTATAAGAGGAACCACATTGGAGTCCTCTATTATCGTCTTGGCGCGAAGATTGAACCTTGATTCTGCAAATTCCGGCATCCGCTTCAACGCCGCCGCCTCAATCATCACATAATCAATGAAGACACCCACTCGGTCCGTCACATTCGTCGCGTACGTGATGCCGAAACTACCTTTCCTCACCATCACTTCCTTGAATATCTCCCGCGTTACTTCCCGCCTTATCTCCAATGCCTTCGCTATCATCTCCCTGTCGTATTCGTCATCACTACCGGACACGAGGACCGAACGGAGCGGAGGGAGGGAGGAGGTTACGTCAGCGTCAGAAGGTGATTGAGCATAGAGGGAACCTGGGAACTGAGGTGTTCGTCTGGTGACGAGGGAGAGCTCGAGCAGCCTTGATCGGTCATCCTTGTCAACAGTTCTTTCTTCTGTAGTTGACGATGATACACTTTCTAGGGTTTGGGTAAGGTTTTGCTTCTGGTCCAGGTTCCGATTATGTCGGAGTAATAGGGAAGCGGATCTGGCATTGTGCCGGCGGCGAAAAACTCTATCTTGGGTATCGTCAAGGTGGTTGCGGCGGACAGAGGAGGAGACGAGAGCCGCCGTAGAACCAGTGCTGACGTGGCAATGGAGGAGCATGGAGGAGGAATGGTTGTAGAGATAGCTGATTATCTCCCACCACAGGCGATAGACTTAGATCGACTCGGGACCAATGTCTTATGAATTCTATAGGAAGACTAAAGTCAACGGTTCCATGGTCTAGTGGTCAGGACATTGGACTCTGAATCCAATAGCCCGAGTTCAAATCTCGGTGGGACCTTAAATTTTTTACTATTTATTTTAGTTTTTTCCAAACACACCCCAATAAATTATAAATCTTGATTTTTCACCCCTTACAAAGCAAAACGACCTTTTTCACCCTCGGCCGCCGACCATCTATTAACGGCTCCCTAGGAAGCCAAATCGATTGAATGATTTTTTTTTTAATAAAAAAAAAGAAGAATTCTATACATCTTTCGCATGGCGTCTGCTCGAGGCGTCGCCGCTGCTTTCCCGTATCGACGACCCTGTTGCGCCTATTCTCGACGGACCTTCCACTAGTGACAGCGAGTTACTCATCCCGGCCGCCGCGTCCGACGAGCTTTGTCGCCAACTCCCGAAGACTCCGTTGCTTAATCCTCCGCTTGATGATCCCATAGAAGAACCGATACGGAACCTCCCCGACCCATCACTGTCTACCCTCACGACTTTCATTGGATTCTCCAATGCCTGAACGATATGTCTCATGAGCGGCCTTCTACTGGGTCTAGGGTTTAGACAAGACCTGGCGATGATTGCCATTGCCCAGACTTCTTCTAACAAATCCTCGTTGACGACAAGTGACCGATCCAAGATCTTCATCACGGCCTCTTTCTCTTGAGATGAAACGCAAGGCAAAATCTCGTCTAGGTAATGTCTGAATTGGGTTTCATCGCATGAACTGATCCCTAGCCTTCCCGTGATCAGCTCCAGTAATATCTTCCCGAAGCAGTACACATCGTAGGTACATGTCGCGGTCGTCGAATTACCTGAAAGTGAGTGTTGGATCGTTAGAACAACAACATTTGTCGGATTACCATGTTTTTATATGTCTGAATACGTACTTGAACTGCTGCCTCGGGACGATCTGATGGAAAAAAAAAAGAAAGAAAGACAGAAGCTTGTCAGATCAGATGCCTCTCTGAGAGTATAATGTAGGTACATCTGAACGGAGACCTTACCGGGAAAGTCTGAGCAGACCGGCGATCTTTCTCTGACGTCCATCGATTTCTTGAACACAAGCCTGGCTTAAGCTCCCAAGTCTCACTTCAAATCGATCATCCAATAGTATGCTACTTGCTTGAACATCCCTTTAAACAGTTCATTGAAGCTCAAACATCAGTCTTTTATACATTTTGAAAGTCCTAAAGATTGATGATGATAATGGTACCTGTGGACGATGGGCGGTGAACAATCATGATGAAGATATGATAAACCCTCTGCTGCACCTAAAGCTATCTTCAATCTCGTGATCCAATCCAATGACTTGAAGCTATTGTCAACCAATGAAGATGGTTTTCTGAATAAGGAATTTACTAAATTGCCATTAGGCATGTACTTATACACCAAGAACTTCTCGTTCATACCCTCTAAGCAATGTCCAACAAGAGGGATTATTCTCGGATGAGTAACCCGGCTGAAGAAATCCAATTCTGTAAGATATGCTTCACTTTTGATAGAATCAAAACTGATTCTTTTAATGAGAACATGAATTCCACTTTCAAGAACTCCCTTGAAAAGATCACCTGAATGTCCCTTTTTGATGAGGTTTTGTTCATTGAATTCCTTTGTAGCCATTAGCAATTGCTGGTAGGTGAATGATGATCCATGGCTTGCAAAGTTAATGGAGACTCCTCCTCCAGGAGAAAAGGTTTCACCTTGAGGCATGGGACCGATGCCACGACTTCCTCTTGGAACTGATCTTGCTCTGTTACTATTACGGATGCAAAAATTCACGAATAACGGTAACAGAATTAGTATCAGAATAACCAAGATCGCCCCTCCTACGGCTGCAAGTATGGCTACAGTCCTATTGCTTAACTTGCTTGATTTTCGATTCTGTTTCTCTGAAGGTTGCCCAAAATTGTCAAAAGTTAAGCCCTTTTGGGAGTAAAACGAAGCACAATCCGATAATTTCCGCTGATTCGCAACGTTCTGCAGACAGTTGTTACTTATGGAAGCATTGATTGGTAAAAAGTCGGGAACTTTACCTTCAAAGAAGTTTCCCGACAGATCGACATTGTGGAATCTTTGCAGTAAAGTTGTGAGATTTCCGTAGAACATGTTGGCAGAGATGTTAAGTTCTAAGACAGCGGGAACTGAACTAACAGTGAGATTTGGCAACGAATCGGAGAAATGATTGTTAGAAAGATCGAGAACGATCAATTGCTGTAATGACCATAAATTGTTCGGTAAAGTACCAATGAAACCGTTGTGACTGAAATCCACAACTTGTAGCTTACTGAGAAGATCAAACAGATCAATAGGCAGAGATCCTGAAAGAAGATTTCCATGAATTACGAGATTCTGTAAGTTCCTTAAACCCTTCAAATCAGATGGAACTGAACCTGACAATTGGTTGAGACTGAGATCAAGATCAACTAAAGCCTTGAGGTCACCGAGTGATGGAGGAACAGACGAAGATAATCCATTACTTGAAAGGTTCAGATACTGAAGCTTTGAAAGCGTCCCGATGCTGGGAGGGATCAACCCAGATAAGGAGTTTGATGAAAGGTCAAGACTTGATAGATTTGTAATAGTGGTGAAGAACAATGGAATTGACCCACGAATCGAATTCTTCGAAAGATCAAGAATCGAGAGGCGATATAATTGTGATAAACTTGAAGGGATGGTTCCTGTGAGATTATTATCTGATAAATCCAGAATTCTCAGGTTTGTTAAGTTTCCAAAACTGATTGGAATAACACTTGTGATGGAACAAGAACTAAGATCCAAAACCTGCAAATTCAACAGCCTTAATCCGAACCAATTAGGGATTGATCCAAGAAGCAAGAACTTGGAGGCATTGAATGATGTTAGATGTGTCAGATTGATGATCGAATCAATGGAGAATCTTGGGTTTAGTTGACCAAGACGTGTTCTTTTAAACCCTGAAATGTTGATACCAATAACACTTCCGTTTTCACATTTAATTCCATTCCAATTCAAGCAAGGATCACCTTTTAAAGGCCAATCGTTACTTCTGAGACCTAATGACGATCGTATCGCCAAAAGTGCTGATTTTTCCGCCGGAGAAGTTGACGGCGGCGATACCATCCGTTGTGCTAACGTTGACTTTAACGGCGAAAAGAAGAATAAAGAGAAGAAGAAGAACAACAAGTAGACCAATGTCTTCTTCTGATCCACCATGGCTCTATAAACCCTGATTTCAAAAGAACATTAAACCCTTAATCAACCAGCAAAATTCAATCTTTTTTCTTCTCTGCAACAAAAAAAAAAGTTTGACTTTTTTTGTTCTTTACCTCGACGAACTGTGACATTTTCTGCGTTCATCAGACTCAAAACCATTGTTGGTTACCAATCATTTTCTGTATATCTCTCTCTCTCTCTTGCTCCTTTTTTCTTCAATTTTTGGAGAGAGAAAATTGTAAAAAAAAATTGAAATCCACTCCTACATATATATATATATATATATATGTTTGTATATAAAGAGAAAATATTACGTGGGTCAAGAACAACGGCTGATAAAAGGAAGAAAAGAAAAAGATTTACCTTTGGAGATTTATGTATGTGTGCACGATTGCTGGAGATATATACGTTCATGCTTACATAGAAGTACAGTACGATGCCGTTTTTGTAAATTGACTTCCAACGATCCCGCCCAAGCCATCTTAAATGAATTGTTTTTTACAAATAAATACAATTGTATTTGTATATATATATTTTTTACCAAAACGGATAATATAAAATACATTTCTTTCTAAATTTGAATTTTTATTTAATTTTGGAAAAATTATTTGTATTAATAAAAAATTATATATAATAGTCAATAATGTTTATATAGGTTTTTTACTAAATTATAAGTGACGAAATAAGGTATAAAATTATAATTTTTTTATTTATATTTTAAATTCATCAAAAGCGACAGCCACTTCATTAATTTAGAATCAAATCAACTGGTTATTTTCATGTCGTCGTGTCGAGTTAATTTTTATTTTATTTTTCTAATTAGGATTATAAATATCGTAATCATTATCATAAAAAATTATAAATTAAATTAGAGATTTATATGGTATGATAATTATTAAGTTTGATTTCGTCTTAAAAGTCTACAAGTATTTTTTCACATTACGTGAACATATTGCCTTCGCCAATGCTTTGATGTTGGTAGTCAACAA